>WNWK01005486.1:44449-120075 GCA_009830355.1 Cherax destructor | reverse complement strand
GGTGCTAAATTTTTAGGCTGCTGTCAAGGTGAAGGCCCAGGAACTTGCCTCATTATGTTTAGCAATAGGTGTAGTGTTGATCTTAATTTTTAATTGTGGATCACCTGCTCTGTTGCCAAACATAATATAGAAGGTCTTATCAGTGTTGAGTGTAAGTTTATTGGCTGTCATCCATGTTGATATTTTTATTTAATTGTTTAACAATGGTTTTAAAGCGTGGCAAGCCTACTCGTCACCTCCTCCTGTTCTCACCTCTTCATCTTCTCGCTCACAGTTTCTATGTTTACAAGACCTCGTGCAACAACTACCCATCACCCCTCTACTTCTCCAAAGTCCAAAATCCCCATTGTTGAAATCCCCTTTTAAACCCCCTCCTTCACTTATTCTCCCGGACATTTTCCTTTCCAGTCTCTGTACCCGGTTCTTCACCTGTCCCACACACATCCTTGTCCTCCGAAACACTTGAAGCCATCTCCGAATATATTGAGGAGACTAAACCATAATGGACACCGACCCACCTCCGTCGCACCTTTTCCCTCTTCTCCACCTGCACAACTCCTTTGCTCGCAGTGTTCTAACCCTTTTCTGTTTGTTTGTTTTCTGCTCCCTCCACACATGGACTTTTCTAACCTTTCTAGTCCATAGATACCCCTTGTATCCTTCTCTTTCCCAGACTCGCTCTCTCAGCCGACGCGGCAGGGTGTTTGGCAGGCTAGCTCTTGGATTATCAAGGATAGCTCCTGATCAGAGAGGCTGACCATGGCACGACTGAACAGGACTCAGTGTGAATGCTCTGGGAAGATTCCAGAGCAGCAAGAGGACATCCCAGTGCATCGTTTCAGCGTAAATAGTGGAAGTGTTAAACAGTTTGTGAGGGGTGTGGGGCTGAGGGTATCCAAGTCAGGCGGAACAGTCAGTGCCTCCTTCCCCACGCAGCAGGGAGGGCGGGTGTGGGTGAAGATGAAGGGGAAAACTATTTTGGGGGGCCACTTCAAGATGCCCAGTGCGTTCACCCCCTCCCCGGGCTGCCCCATGTGTGGTAAACAGTGACCCTCTCATAACCCTCACCCCTGTGCCTCAACCATTCAACCCCCTGCCTCACCCACCCCACTCCCAGTGCCACCCAACTGTGGGTTTTTTCCCTCCCACCCCCGATGTCAGCGATGGCACAGGGTGCCGGGCTCAGGGGAACCTCCCACTGCAGAGGCAGCGCCGTGGGTTCGACCGCAGACGCTGTCGGGTGTGCCACGGCAGTGTACTCAGTTCATCGCTTAAAATCCGTGCACACAGTGGATGTCGGGGACCGGGGAGGGCCCCCAGGGGGAAAAACCCAAACAGCCCCTCCCACAGACAGGGGCCGGGGATCTGCAACCTTTTCCACCAGGACGTTGACACGTCCTCAGGGCAGCTCTCCTTCGGGTTGGAGCGCTGACCTTTGGACCTCTTGGGGAGGGTCGATGGTGCTCCTGCAAGCAGCAGATCCTGATGCAACCCGGTTTGCAATGGCTGTCTGGCTGTCCTTGCAACATCTGTTGTTGGGGAAGCTGCATTCCTTAGAATGTTTTTTCCCCATTACTCTGTAATTTGTTCATGATTGTATCTATGTATGATGTGATTATGATTCATTACCTTTGTAACTGTCATGATTGGACCAGCCTATCTGGAGCTCATTCCCTTTTGTAACTTGTCATGGTGTGACCAGCTGTCCTGAGCTCATTGTAGTGGTTGTAGGTTAATCAAAGACCGATAACAAAAAAATGTACTTTTATGGCCGCTCCATAACAACAACGACAATAACAAGATAACAATTATAAATGACTGAACCAAACAAACATAGTATTCAATCCTCCTACTGCCCCAACCCCACATTCCTCCTTTTCTAAATTACATGATATCCCAACTTATAAATCCCTATCTGAGGTTTGACAACTCTGCTGGAACCCCGGTTGGGGGGTTTGCACTGTCCTGAGGTGCCTCCT
This sequence comes from Cherax destructor, assembly GCA_009830355.1. Classification (NCBI taxonomy): domain Eukaryota; kingdom Metazoa; phylum Arthropoda; class Malacostraca; order Decapoda; family Parastacidae; genus Cherax; species Cherax destructor. Next base: position 118,096 of record WNWK01005486.1, on the reverse strand, counting down.
CCCCCACCCGGTGGTTCCTTATCAAACCTCCCAGGAGGCTTCCGCATGCTAACCGCCCCTTTAAGTTTATTCCAATTTTTATCTGTTGTGGGCAGTTCCTAAACCCACCTCACTGCTTCTGGTACTGTTGAATCATGGTTGCTCTCCACTCCAAAACCTTGGCATGAGCTGATCTATATGTTTTTTCCTTTCATGTTCCAAACCCTCTAATTAACACTTTGTAATTCCTAATCCATAATACCTCCACAATTTTTCCTTCTCCCCAAAGGGGTCCCCTTTCCCCCAAAGTTCCTTGCATACACAGCATCATCAACTTTAAATTGCTTCACCACTCCTTGAAGGTCCCCAGCAGGCATGTTAGGCAATGTTGTCCTTTTTAACATGACATTTTACAGCCGATACAGGACTTTAAAATTTCCCTATGAAACATCATTTCGCTGGTGTCTTATTAGGGGAGGAATGAACATTTTCCCCTATGGTTATATAAGAACCTACATAATCTGGTATTGAGAGATCCTTTGTAAACTTGTGTAAACCTTCCTTCAATGCCCTTTACTGCCCTCTCTCCCGACCATTTGATGATGGTGGGGGGGGGCTGGAGTAACATGTTCAATATACACTAAAGAAGGCTTCCAGCTCTTGTGAGACAAAGGAAGCAGCATTATCTGAAAAACCTATGTCTGGAAACCCCAAAAATTTCAAAAGGTTTTCCCCAGTAACTCAGAGTAACTGGGATGTCATGGAACTATTATTACATCTAAAATTTTGAAAAGGAATCCACAATTACCAAAAATATTTCCCCTCAACTGACCTGCATGTCTATATGCACTCAAGCCCTTTTCAGTGCTGGGCCAAGATAGGACAGATGTTGGCAAAATTTTAAAAACAATATTTTGGTCCATCTTTGGTCACCAGACCCACTGCCTAGCTTCTGTTTTCTAGCATTGATACCATTATGACCATATGCAGATGCTCCAATACCAATCTAAATTTTACAGGACTCCCCTCTTTTCCCTATACTTACATTATCAAAAAGTAGATCTATTTATGAATTATAATCAGAAAAAATACACTGTTTTTACCCCATCCTTTTAACCTTATTTACTTTGGAATAATACAGCATCTATCCCATTTTCCCTTTTGTTTTTGTCAAATGATAAAGTGTTTGAAATCGAGGAACTCTACTAATCTCACATATTCCGAAGGTATACCTGATTCTAAGCTGTGATCTTCAATAGGTAGTCTACAAAATATCTGAAAAAATTTTTCCTTTGCCAGCCTTGAATGACAACTCATAATCATACTGAGCTAAAAACAGAGCCCAACGCTAATTTTCCTTTGATTACTGGAATATGCCCTTTACCAAACAACCTAGCAAGGGTTTTATATCTTGTGACAACAAACTTTCTCCCTACAAAAATATCTGAATTTCTTAACAGCATACAAAAGCTAGACCTTCTTTATCAAGTTGAGAATAATTCTGTTCTGCTGGGGAAAACTTACTAGCAAAATACACTGGCTTTTCCCGGCCATTTTACCCGGTTAAACACATCCAACACCCAAGAAGCATCAACCTCAATTATTAATGGATGCTCTCCCCGTAAAATTAGTCAACAAAGTTGAACACTCCAATTGTTTTTTTAACCTTTGAACAGCTTCCTCTTCAACTGAAGCCCTCAAAGTAGCCCCTTTTTAAAAAATCATACAGTGGTGCCAAAATTAAAGAAAAGTTCTTAATAAATTTAGAATAATAAGTCATCATCCCCAAAAATGAACTTCTCCTACAGACGTAGGTGAAGGAAACAAAGACCTCCCCCTTTTGGGAAAAAGGTTTAAACCTTCCTAAAATTTTATACCCCCATATGAATAGATTGGCTTTTAAAACTGACTTATCCTTATTCAGTACTACATTTTTTTGTAAAATACTCAACACCTGCCTGAGTCTGACATCATGCTCAACCTTTGGGCCCATATTATATCATCTAAATAGATGCAACCCCCTTCAGGTTAAAATTGGGGAAAAAAATTTTTGAAAATACCAGATGAGGAACCCAAACGGTAATCTCTTATATTTAAAAAATCCCCTGTGGGTATTAATTACTAAAGATGTTGGTCTTTTTCCCTCTACAGGTATCTGTAAATAAACCCTTTTAAAATTAATTTTTTAAAAATTTTACCTTTTCCCACTACAGCAATAATTCCTCAATCCCGGGTAAAAGGGTATCTTTCACAATGAATTTTTTATTTACATATTTAAAATCCCCACAAATTTTCATAGACTTAGGAGCCTTTTTAAAACTGGGACAATAGGTACAGACCATTCCATACTAAATTTTCTAATTCTTTTCAATCATCTCTTTGCTTTCACAAATTTAGGAACCAAAACCTTTTCACATGAATTTTGGCCACGAAGCTGGGGATAGGGGTACAGAAACACCCCAAAATTATCTAGCCTTTCTTCAGCACTGTTTAGTTTGTTAATTTTGGTAGATTCATCCAACCAAAAAGGTAAACCCCCCCTTTTTTTATGAGGCTTTCCCCCACAAATTATATTATTGGTTTACTACAAAAAACTTGTGACACCTCTAATTTATTATATCTTTTGGCAAAAAACCCCCGTCCCAGAAGGTTTATTTTTTAATTATCATATGCATTAACCCCCCTAGAACATGGCTCAATGTGCCCCTTTTCGCCTCTCCCCGTCTTTTTGGGTAAAGTAAGGACCCCCCCCCGTCAATTTAAAGGTACCTTTGATTGTTAATGATAAACCCATATTTCTCTGCCTTTATGGAAAACACTCTATCCTCTAAGGCATATAAGCCTCACTTCCCATCCGCTGAACTATCACCGCCATCCAGCACCTTAATAACTTTGTTCTAGGATATCTAGACGACTGCTGTGTCCTTGCTGTCCTGTTTTTGTCAATACTGAATTTTAAGTTAGGAGACACTTGTGGTTTCCACACTCTTCTCAAGTGGTTTCTTATGACACTTATTACAGAAAAAATCTTTAAACCTACAAGTACTACTACTGTGCTGGAACCCTGTTTACATTTTAAACATTAATCATTTGACCACAGGAGCAGAGTTTTGATCTGTAAAAACCTTTTCCAAATTCAAAAAATTTTAAATAGCTTTGCACACTTTGCAAATCCCAAATTTTCTGCAACTAGGTGAAAAATACCTTTATCCACCACCGTAATAAACAACTGGGCCCTCACTCTGGGGTCAAAATTTGGCCCCCAAAGGGACAGTTCCACCAAAACTTTTTAAAACTGGTATAAACCTAAGGACTCACCCTGTCGTTTCTTCCTCTGCTGAAAAGCCCAAAATGCGGTGGTGGCGGTTTCACGCATAATAACTTTTCAGTGCACGACCAAGTCGTCGTAACCTTCGTGGTGGTAAATCTGGTACACGCAATTCCAAATTTTTGATCCCAGTGACACTAGCAAGAAATTCCCTTGTTATCTTGCTCTTTAATTCTTGAGCGAAATTTGGGTTCCCGCTTGCCCAAAACCCAAAAAAATCTTACATGGGGCGAAAAGTTCCAACATTCCTTGTGAGCTCCCTGTAGCCATTTTTGCTGCTGATCACCGTTTTGCTGCAACGTCCTCGGGGGCCAATATCCCTACTACTTCAGGACATTACTATCCTGGCTCTGATGATCCCATCCTCGTCGCCACTGTAGTGGTTGTAGGTTAATAAACCCCAGAGTAAAACAATGTACTCTCCCGGGCTGTATAACAAGAACGACAATAACAAAACAATTATAAATGACTGAACCAAACATAGTATTCAATCCCCCTATGTCCCAACCCCCTTAAACCTTCCTTTTAAACTTGGTCATAATTGTGACCAGATCTAGTTCTTTCCACTGTAACTTGTTCAGCTATCAAAAAATTTTGGAGTCCAGTCAATGGACCAATTATGTACCTCTGTAATCTTTGACTACCCCGACAGGAGGGGTTGGGGTATAATAAAGATATTAAACTAACTTCTTTTCCAAATCATGGCTTATTTACAGTGGAATACCCAGGGGCCCGGAGTGAGCTTCGGGTTTTTGCTCCCCCAGTTTTCCTGTTTTTTTTGGTTTAGAAGAACCCAAATTACCCCACTGTTATCCACCCCATCTCAAGCATGTTTTATTATTTTCTTTGGGACCCTTTTTTTCTGATGGAACCTTTAATAAAAGTGCACTTTTATATGCACTGGTATACCATACCATCAGCTCTTTGTTCTTTTTAAAGGGGGGTTTTTGTCACGGTCAGAGGAATTTGACCTCTTGGTCTTCTTCCTCAGACCAAACCTAATTACCCCCAATCCCCCCCCCCTTTTCCCCGTCTTCCCTATCCTCCCTTTCCCTTTCCTCCTCCTCCCCCCATCCTCCCTTATTCTCTTCCCATTTTACTCCTGAACTTCTCTAGCATTCTCTTCAAGGGGGCTCCTTGGCGTGGGAAGAGGCTCTTATGATCCATCGTTCGCCCTTTGGTCTTAGTTATTCAGAGCGAAACATCAATTACTCTCCAAGCCCGCTCCCCAAACCCCAAATCAAACTTCCAATCCTTACCAACCTTTTCCTTCCTCCTCTCTCCTCCCCTTCATCCTCCCCAAATTATTTCCTTCCTATTTCTACCCTGGGAGCTTTTTTCACAGGCATTCTATTTTAAGGTAGGGGGAAGGCGTGGTCCATCCATTAAATAGCCTTTGGCTGTGGTGTAGTTTGCCGTGAATTACAACACCTCTATATGAAACTGGAAGGTCATGTACTGCTGACCGCGCAGCAGTGTCTGCCTGTTCATTGCCCTGTATGTCAACATGACCAGGGACCCAACAAAAAACAATATCTTTATGCTTGCTAAAGATACGGCGTAACCAAAGGTGGATACGAAGAACTAGGGGGTGAGGTGTATCAATTTTACTGATAGCCTGTAACGCACTAAGGGAGTCTGAAACGACCACAAATGGTGACTCAGGCATAGATGCAATACGGATAAGTGCCACAAGAATGGCATACAATTCAGCCGTAAATATGCTAGCCGAGGGTAATAGATGCCCTCGTACAATGCTGTCCGGAAACACTGCTGCGAATTCGATGCCGTCAGATGACTTTGAACCATCGGTGTATACTGAGATGGCATGGGAATGAGAACGGAAGTGGTCCAGAAAGAAAGAGCGAGAAGCCGCCGTAGGTAGTTGGGCTTTCGCGCAAGGTAGAGGAATAGAACAGACACGGACAGCAGGAACTTCCCAAGGGGGTAGGGGAAAGGGAGATGTCACATGAACATATAGAGGTGGGAGCTGAAGGGAAGACAGGAGTGAATGTAGACGAAGAAAAAAGGGAGGAAGTAAGTTGGGGCGACGAACAAATAAAGAGCGCCTACTAACATCTGTAACAATCCTATACATGGAAGGATTGCGGAGGTCATGAGAGCGAACAAAATAGCGAATGCAATGTGCATCACGACGATCGGATAAGGATGGAATGTTCGCTTCTACATAGAGGCTCTCAACCGGGGAAGAACGAAATGCACCAAGGCATAAGCGTAATCCCTGGTGATGGATGGGATTAAGGATAGAAAGAGTAGCAGGGGAGGCCGCAGAATATATCTGGTCACCATAATCGAGTTTCGACAAAATTAGGGCTGAATGTAGGCGAAGGAGGGTTCTACGATCAGCCCCCCATGAAAGATGTGCGAGGGTTTTAAGAAGGTTCAGCCTGGTGTGACAAGTTGCCTTCAGAGAGGTAATGTGAGGTTTCCAGGACAATCGACGGTTGAACAGGAGGCCGAGAAACCTGATTGTATCACGTTCTGGGATACGTGAGTCGTAAAGGTACAATGGATGGTCAGAGACCACTGAACGTCTAGTAAACGTAATTTGATGAGTTTTGCTACTAGAAAATTTAAACCCGTGAGTGGTGGCCCAATCAGAAACCCGGTTGATGGCATGCTGGAGGGAAACTGCAATGAGGTGACAGTCAGCACCTGCACAAGCTATAGCAAAGTCATCCACATAGAGCGATGACCAAATATTGGATGGGAGAACAGATGCCAGATTATTTATAGCAAGCAGAAAGAGTGTTGTGCTCAGAACACATCCCTGGGGAACACCTTCACCTTGGACAAATTCCGGGGAGAGTTCATTACTAACCTGGACCCGGAAATGTCTGTCAGTTAAGAAGGCCTTAAGAAAGAATGGTAGGTTGCCTCGGAGGCCTAAGGAGTGGGCCTGGGCCAAGATATTATATCTCCAAGTTGTGTCATAAGCCTTCTCAAGGTCGAAAAAGATAGCGATAACCGAATGGTTATTCGCAAAGGCATTACGAATATACATATCCAAGCGCAGCAAGGGGTCAATGGCAGAACGGCCCTTACGGAAGCCATATTGACTAGGGGAGAGACTATTGTGAATCTCTAAATACCACACCTTGCAAACTGCACTGGTAAGAGCGATGGGACGGTAGTGAGAGGAATCACGTACCGTAGTACCTGGTTTTCGAAAAGGGAGAATAATAGCAGACTTCCACAGCTGGGGAAGAACTCCTTGCGACCATATGAGATTAAAGAGTCGTAAGAGGACAGTAAGAGCAGACTGATGTAAATGCTGTAGCATAAGAATATGTATGCCGTCTGGCCCAGCTGCCGATGATCGGCAAGCAGAGAGTGTTGCCTCCAGTTCTTGAAAGGTAAAAGGCACATTATAAGATTCTTCTCTGAGAGAAGAAAAATCTAAGGGGTTTAACTCGCTAGCAGACTTAGAAGAAAGGAGCGAGGGGCATAGATGGAGCCCCTGAGAAATGCGGACCAGATGATTACCAATTTCAGTGGCAACGGCAAGAGGGTGTGCTATATCGACACCGGCAACCTGAAGAACAGGAGCCGGGTCGGGGGAGAATTTACCACTCAATTTCCGCACTTTCTTCCAGACTGCACTCATTGAGGAAGCCGAAGTGACAGTAGAAACGTAATCTCGCCAGCAAGTGCGTTTAGCATCACATATGACACGGCGAGCAATTGCTCTCTTCTGCTTAAAATCAAGGAGTCTCTCTGTGGTTCTGTTATACCGATACCTGCCCCACGCAGCGCGTTTCAAACGTACTGCCCAAGCACAAGCAGGAGACCACCAAGGCATGCACTTCTGAGAGGTTTGGGGGATAGAATGTGAAGCTGCCGTGAAGACGGAGGACGAAAAGAGATGTAAAAACCTCATCAATGGAGGACGAGGAAGGAACCTCATGAAAGGCAGTAAGATGTGCGTAAATGTCCCATTTCGCCCGGTCAAATTGCCAGCGCGGGCTACGAGGAGGTGGAGAATACGAAGGGGACCTAAGGATGATTGGAAATGATCGCTATCATGCAAGTCCGGAAGGACAGACCAGGTGAAGTCAAGGACAGTTGATGAAGAGATGGAAAGATCGATGCAGGAGAAAGAATGAGTTCGGGGATCAAAATGGGTAGGAGTACCCGTATTTAAAACATGGAGGGGGAGAGAAGCAAGAAATGCCTCCAACTGAACGCCACGAGAGTCACAGTGCGACCCTCCCCAAAGAGAATGGTGTGCCTTAAAATCGCCAAGTAATAGAAAGGGTGGCGACAAGGAAGAAACCAGAAAATCAACATCTGGGATAGACAATGCTCGCGAAGGGGAGATATATAAAGAACAGAGTGTATACCACTTATTCAAGTGGATACGGGCTGCAGTGTAATGTAGAGAAGAATGAACATAGAGCTGACGGTATGGAACACCAGTGCGTATAAGAAGAGCACTTTCGTTAAAGGTTCCATCGGAAAAAGGATCCGATGAATACAACAAATCATAGCCTGAAAAGGGCCGGATAACAGAGGATTGCAATTTGGGTTCTTGCAAACAGACACCAACAGGGGAAAACTGGGAGAGCAACACCTGAAGCTCACCCCGGTTACCCCTGAGGCCTCGAATATTCCACTGCAAATACGCCATGATGTGTGGAGAGAAAGATATAAGTCGAAGTTAGAGGTATCTAAGGACTAGTGTTAGAAAAGTCCACGTGTGGAGGCAGCGGAAAACTTGTAATCAGAGAAGGAGGGGGACGCTGTGAAGGAAGGAGGGTTATAGACAGAGAAGAGAGAGGAGGAACCAGAGGTGGGGCGGTGTCCATCAACGGTTCACTCTGCAATAAATCCTGCAATAGCTTCCAGCGTTTCGGAAGTCAAAGATGCAGGATGTGGGACTACATTAGAGATGGAAGAGGGAGGAGGATGAGCAACCATCGGGGAGACTATAGACTGTACTAAAGTAGAGGGCGAGGAGATGGAAGAGGAAACTGTCAAAAGGGCTTGGGAGGGGACAGGAGTGGAAGTGGCCTGGGGCGGGGCAGTCAAGGAAGGAACGTGGGAGGGGACAGGGGATGAAGACATTGAACGCGGAGGATGATGAACCTCCACACACGTTACAGAACTAGTCGGAGGTGAAGAACCCGGCAATGGGGATTTTTTGCCGGACTTATGAGAAGAAGGGGGGCGCTGAGGTTTAGGTGGTGAACGAGGGTGTGTAGACACAGAACTGTGCGATTAAGTAGAGGACGGGGCGTGGAAAGTATTGGATGCCGAGGTAGGGACCTCGGAGCCAAGAACAGCAAATGGATTCGAGACAGGGGTGACTGAGGATGTTGTAACCACAGAGGTAGCCGGGGAAGTTAAGACGGGCGACGTTTAGTAATGCGAGAATAGGAAATACGGGGAAGTCTCCCTTGAAGGCGTAGAAGAGAGACGGCCATAGCATATGAGAAGCCTTCCGCCTCGTTGAGACCGGATTTCCCGCTCATTCAGGTAAACCTGACAACGGCAAGAGTACGATGGATGCGCCTCATGACAGTTAAGGCAAGAGGGAGGTAGATTACAAGAAGGACTGGCATGGTCGTCGGCACCACAGACTGGGCATTCGGCCATGGACCTGCAATATTTCGCTGGATGACCAAAACGCCAGCAGTTTCTACACTGTTGCGGTGTAGGGGTCACCTTTCGAACTTGTAAACGGTGACCTGCAATGTAGACCGAGGGTGGAAGTTCATGGCAGTCAAATGTTAAACAAGCTATATTGCAATTACAACGTCTTCGCTTATTGGCAGGGAGGACAAAAGTGTCAACTTTAAGGATAGGGAGTTCTTGGAGCTCAAGCTGCTCCAAAATGTCATCACCACATATCTGGAAATTCCGTTGGACAAAGGTGTGGGGTAAAATGACGGTACCACTACAAGAATTGAGTGAATGATGTTTGTCAATAGTGATAGGAATAGTATCTATTGTCGTAAGGAGAGAAAGATCACGAGCTTGGCCAGCATTCTGGACCTTGATGAAGCGAGTGCCACTCTTGAGAGTGTGAAATGAGATATCTTTACCTACATGGCGTAGGAGAGCCTTACCAATACTATGATCTGAAAGATAGGTATTAGGAGAAGTCGGTCGTAGAGTAAAAAACTTTGTCCATTGAGTAGTGTGAAACAAAGTGTTTAAGGGGAGTGTGTGATGAGCTGGTCGTTTCTGAGATGAACAAGTGTCGAATCGTCATGTAAGGGTCTTGGTCGTTTGGGTGTGGGACCGGGGGTGGCCCGATGTGTGACGGGCGAGCGATCCGAGAATTGCCGCACCATAGAGAGAGAAGCCGGAATCAAGGTCAGAGAAGAGCGAAGATCAGATGTGTCAAAAGGGCCGGTCAGAACCCTGGTACCTGAAGCAGGTGATGAACCAGCACCAGCAAGAGGTACAGGGGTATTAGAGATGTCCGAAGAGTTGTCCATTAACGAGGTAGGGTCAGAACTAGGTGAGGTATCAAGAAGGGGCCCAGGGGTAGGTTCACGGATTAGGGCATCAATGGTTAGGTTACTTCTTTCTTTTTGTTTTTAAGAAAAAAAAAGAAAGAAAAGAAAATAAAAATAAAAAAAGAATAAAAAAAGGGGGGAACGTGGAGGAATAAAAGGGGCGTAAATCCCCCTCCGCGCCCAAGAGGACCTCAACACCGCAAGTAGTGCAGATGCTGCATGGAACCCGTGCCATACCCTACTCTTCATGCCAGTAAACCAGCAATCCGGGATATCAACCTCACATCCACCGAGCCACCTCGGCGGGCAAAAGAGAGGGCGGCCGGATATCCAACACAAAGCATACCTCCTTCGACCACCACCCTCGGAATCTAAAAGGTGGCCTCCAGAGATACACCCGTCGCCCGAAAGATACCCAAAGCCACCCCCAGGAGACCGGAGAGGGATCGGGACATCCCCAGGCGATCCAGATTCCACGGCAAACTACACCACCGCCAAGGACCTCAACGTAATGGGATGGACCACGGTACCCTTCCCCCTACCTAGGAACTAGAATGCCTGTGGAGAGAAGCTCCCAGGGTAAAAATGGGAAGGGAATAAGGGAGGGATGAGGAGGAGGAGGAGGAAAGGGAAAAGGGAGGATGGGGGAGATGAGAAAGGGAAGGGGGGATTGGGGAGTAATTAGGTTCGGTCTGAGGAAGAAGACCAAGAAGTCCAATTCCTCAGACCGATAGCCTCTTTACCACGACAAGGAGCCCCCCTTAAAGAGGAGGTAGTAATATAGCAAAGAAAGCAGAAAACATTGCAGTGCAGGTATTATATTTATTGGGAAGCATTAAGGCTCTAAGGGTCATATAATGTATGGGGAATGGGGAGCAATCAGGTTTGATGTAAGGAAATTGGTGGTTCCAATTTCTGAAATCAAAGGCTTTGCCGAGGATCTCAAATACGTCAAGAAAGTACTGGAAAATAGAAGGTAAATGGCAAAATCCAATGAAAAATAGAAAGGTCCTGATCTGTGGAACATGCAGAAGAACCTGCAGATTCACTGCCCTGACTACCAGAATGTCAAAGAGTCTAGTAAATGGCAATGTGTTTGTGTTTGCTGAAAGGTGATACAGCAAGTATGGTATATAATGAATGTGAAGGATGAGATCTTTGAAATCAAAACTCTGAATAGCTTGTAAATAAGAACATAAGAAAGAAGGAACACTGCAGCAGGCCTACTGGCCCATGCGAGGCAGGTCCAAGTCTCCAACGGCTTAAGCCAATGCCCCGACCCAGCCAGGTCAGGTTACATTCACTTAAGGAAGGAGCACTGCATCTGACCTAGTAGCACAAGCTAGTCAGGACCAACTCACACCCAACCGCACCCACTCATATAATTATCTAGCCGACCACCTGGTCGGAATTAGTATGGCTACTGACCTGATAGTACAAGCTAGTCAGGTCTAAACTCACACCCATCCACACCCACCCATGTATTTATCTAACCTATCTTTAAAACTACACAACGTCTTAGCATCTATGACGGTACTCGGGAGTCAGACATATCAAGAAAAAGTGCTCACAAACAAGCAATGTGGATGACAGCAAAGAGTATGTACATGTACTGCTGTAAGAATACTGGCTATCCCTGGATTGTGCTATCAGCAAAGTCACATATCCCACAACATCAGAGGATTTGAAGCCAGTGATGTACACAGCAGACATGCAAGGGCAGTTACCAATGCTCTAGGAAGAGGGAACATAATAAGAGCTGAATGTTCTACCATAGGTCTGGAGGATGTTCAGAGAAGCGGCAGGAGAGGTGTAAGAGATCATACACCATTTTTGCAAAATTGGCGAGGGATGTGATGTACATAGTGTAGTTTGAACATACAATCTTGTATAATAAGTAGGATATAAGTGCTAACAAAAAAGTTCACATTTATTGTACCAGGCATCAAAATAGTGAACTGCACAAGAACATAGCAATGATAAGTAGACCAACAACAGTTAAAATTTTTTGCTTCTTACAGGGAAATACTGTACATACAGTACAGGAGAAAAATGAAAGATCAATAGTTGAAGGTCATCCAAATTTCCTCTGTATACAGTGCTCTGAACTACCTTTTACAGTGGTACCTCGACTTACGATGGTCCCCAAACTCACCCTTTTATGTAAGTTTATTTTTTTAAATGCTTTTGTAAGTGTAATTTTGGGGGTCTAAAAGGACTAGTCTATTTTACAACATTTCTTAAGGAGATAAATTCGTTTGGTAATGGCACTTGAACAGCATTCTGGAATGAAAAAATATCGTAAGTCGAGGTACCACTGTATATACCTTTGATGAGTTTCGAGTTTTTCTACTCGCAGAGTAGAGACTGTGTGAAGAGAGACAAGAAGGCCATGGCCACTATCAGAATTTCCTTTTATGGGAGCTGAAAAAGTAGAGAACTGTGTGTAGTCACTGGAGTGAGGGTCAGAGAATGGGTGTTGGAGGAAACTACCAGAGATGGTTCAATGATTAACACTCTTTCATGAAAACCTCACAAAATAATGTTAAAAGCTAACAACAGTGGAATGCTTAGTGATTACAACTCAAATTACATATAAACAATTGTGACATCAGTCATTTCAGTGTCTGAAGTAGAGATAGGTGCTAGTGTAGGGTGCAAGTCCAGTACAAAAGGTGTCACTGAATAATTCGAGGAAATAGGACTCTGGAGGTTTACTTATTTGAGGGCAGATGTCACACAAAGAATGATCATGCAAGTGAAGGAAGGTGTGGTACAGAGGATGGATGCACTTGAACCACTAGGGGCTTTATGGTGATTTTTTCCATCCAGGTTAAATCCTTTAGATGTAACTATTTTTTAATTATTGCAAGCTACTGCAAATACAATGTTGAAATGTATAAATGTTTGTAAACAAAAAACATTAAATTCCCATGATGTTGCAGTGTCTGACAAGATGTACATGAATGGTATATAATGCCCCAATACTGGGGAATTCCGCTTACCAGGGACAATGCCTTCGTCTGCTACCTGTCACCTTTTCACCTGACGCCAGTATACAAGCGCCAGCCTTCTTGGCTGTGCTCCAGATTCTTCATGACTACGGTGCTCTTCACACCAACTCCAAGGCTGAGGGACTGATTACCTCTTCTTTTGTATATAGTTCTACTGTCTTCAAATTTGTATTGATAAAGCCACTGGATGGCAAAATGTTTACATTAAAGATACACAGATGTTGCATATGTCTAATTTTCATCATTAAATTCCCAGTTTTTCTTGGTAAGGTTCATTACTTTTTTTGGCAGAGGGGAAGTGGAGGTTAAAGATTAAAAACAATTTTTCTGCACAATATTACATATATTTTTTACATCTCCATTTAATAGTTATAATGCAGATAATTTCCTGGAATAATATCTAGTATTTAGATATACAATTGGTTATTAATATGGATTTTTACCAATACAGTACTTGTGTAATTTTTGCAGGCTCTGCAAAATTTTTCCCTCAAATTCCAGAATCATTTATGAATGTTGTATCACTAGTATGTTATGTAAACTTGTGTATAAACCGTAATAATAAAATTTGTAAAGATTATATAATCAGAACATTAAAAAAAAGCTGGTCATTTATTATACAGTTTTGTAAATATATTGAGAAAAAAAGTACTTTGGTAAACATCTATTGGTCATTATACCACTTATTACACATATAAAAAAATAAGATTGGCTAATCTTTATCATTTATCAATAAAAAAAATTCAATACATTACTTACAAATCAATGATTGACACAGCACCTTCATATTATCCCTAATATTCCCACTTAAAGAGACCTACAGCAGTTCATCTGACATAAAAATGTCTTAATTCTGTTATTGAAAATTGTCAAAAGAAAACAAAAGCTACTCTTCCTATCTAGTGTATCATAAATGACGGTGATACTTTATCAGGAGAAATGGAAATAATTTCTGCTGCTGAAGTCATTTGATGATCTACTCAGTGGAATTTTTGGTCAAAAATAAATTATCACCACATAGTAGCATCTTAGTATAGTTACTGTACAGGTTAATTCCTCTCACTAATATAATACAATTTTAAAATATAAATAATTGCTGGTCAAGTACAGAACATGTTCATTCTAGTTCTGGTTTAGAATTTGCTTTACATTAGGTATGAATTATAGTAATTCTTTATACGTGTAATTTAATTTTAGAATATGTTGTCAGAGTGTACCATATTTAAGGAAATAACCCATTATAAGAGAGCCATTTATGTTACATTTGGCATATAAAGGACGGTAAAGTTTTTTTCTTTCATTTTGGGTCACCCTGCCTCGGTGGGAGACGGCCAACGTGTTAAAAAAAATTATTTGTAGAGTAGAAATTTACAAAAAATGTACTGAACAACTATGAGTCATTAACTACAAACAATTTATAATGGACAAAACAGAAGTGCAAAAACTCGTCAACTTATGAGCTTATTTTATTTGCAACACTTGTCAACATAAGTAGACACCCAACAACAAGAATAATAAACACTGCTCAGTGGCACAAACACACACACAGATAATAAAAACAGATATTAGGAGCTGAAGGAAGTCTTTGAAATTTAACTGTTAACAAACACAGTGTACATATTTGTAATGAATCTCTCAAAATGTTCATTTTTTGTACAGTATTTTGTATTTTATACTAATCACATCCTTGTACCATCAATGTATTTTTTGAACTTGTGCACCATTTTGTATAATAAAGTATGTACAGTGGACCCTCGCTATTCGAACACTCCAAAACTCACCCTTTTATGTAAGTTTATTATTGTAAGTGCTTTTATAAGTGTATTTTTGGGGGTCTGAAATGGACTAATCTAATTTACATCATTCCTTATGGGAATAAATTCATTTGGTAACAGCACTTGAACAGCATTCTGGAATGAGGGTGAGTTTTGGAGTGTTCGAATAGCGAGGGTCCACTGTATATGTATATAAGATGGGGTAGGAGAAGAACATTCAAACAGCTTCAAAGAGAAATCTCAATATTTTACCTAGAAACCCTTGTATGGGTCTGAGGCTATGGGTCCCTACACATGTGCCTGAAGGAGGACCCCAACTATATTTATTAATTAGAAAGATTATTTTATTCACATAAAAGTGCCAAATTCATCTGGTATGGAGGAAGACAGGAAGAATACTGTATAATTTGGCTGCTGTATAGGGCTTCAGTTGTATGTCAAAATATACAGTGCTCTTCTTGTTTAGTTTTTATGTAGATTTGCTTCAAGTACAACCTTAAGACAGGTAGGTATGAATAAACAGAAGGGTGGATGAGGGGCTCAAACAACGGTCTGTAAATTGACAGTCCGACGCCCTACCGTCTGTTTATTCATTGACATTTGTTTATCATAGCTTAATTTGAGTCCACTGGCAAGTGAAAAGCTTTCTGCCACTGGTAATGACCACATTTATTCTTGTCTGGCCTTGCTTTGTCTGAATATTAAATGCATATTTGTGCACAGAATAGCCTGGTAATTACAAAGCAAAAATGTTACTACATTAAAGACCAATAATATCCTTATGATAATCATAATTATTGCAGTATGGTAAACTATTATAAAATTATTAAACTGCAAAACTCTTAAGGGTTGCCAATAATATATAAAATGCCAATGGTGAGATTCGATGCCAACTGGCATTGTAGTTGTAAACTACAGTACATTATGGAGTGTATAATTTTAGTGGTAAGACTGAGAGATGCATTATACCTTTGTGAGAAAAGTACAGCAAATTTACCTATTTTTATCAACCCTGAAAAAGTCAAATAAACTCCATTATCAGCAGAAATATATAATAGTAAGTTTCATGTTGGTAAATAATTTTTCATTACCTCAGGGAAAAAGTTTCTACCAAAAAAAAAAAAATTCAAAATTAATTCTTTCTTTAAAGTTTTATTAAGTACAAGTTTTATAATATTTTTGGACTCGGTTGAAGACTAGATCATCTAACAACACAATCGCATTTTTGAAATTTTGTGAAGTTACAAAAATACACACATTAAAATATGGAGATCATTATAAATAACCCTTTACTAATTACATTATACAACAGTTGTACATTCGTGAAAAATTCTCAATTTGTCAATATAAAAACAATAGGATGTAAAAAATCCTAAATGTAGATTAAGAACAATGACATATAAGGCATTATATATTTAATTAATACAAAGCAATAAGTTGCAATCATTATTGCCTCGGTTAATGAAATATTATGGGAATCCCCAACTTATGAATTAGTTGTATTCCTTGTGCTCCAACTTATTTTAAAAGTGAACTGTTGCAACACGCAACATGTGTCTTATAGACAACGTAATCACACAGGATCGTTATGTTTCACTCATGCCAGTAACTGTGAATTGCCAGCAGTAAAATATGGATTGATTCTTAAGAACCTTTTGTTCACAAGTTTCAATATTCATAACTTGGAGATTCCCTGTTATTACTGTGTACAGTACTGAACTATGATCATCAATTATAATTATGATACTATATTAAATGCATCTTACATAGAAATCAGAAATCAATAAGCCATAACTAAACAATTAATAAGGAACATCAGTGTAAGCACCCATTATAGACATTCATATTCAACATTAAATGCATTAAAATGTGAAATGACATTATTTTATAAGATAAATATATACAGTATATAAATAGTGTAATATCTTAGAAAAATACGTTAGAGTACTCTTAAAAGTCAAAGATAATCATTAGATTGTTCTTCAACTGTTGCATATGGAAACATTACCAGTTACTGTATGTTATGATTTTGTAACTAATTTTGTATGTTAATTTTCAGCATATTCCATAAATACAACAGATAAATGGTTGTTCACATGGAGGGTTAATTGCTGTACAAACTACTTTTTACCCCTAAGAGCTCAATATCAGGAAACTTTTTCCCTGTTCTATACACCTCGCTCGTTTAAGCTTCTTTTATATGTTGAGGATGTTAAACATGACTTAATTTACTCCCATTTCTCTATTTTCAGAGAAATTATCTCCAAGGCTGCAGATAACAACCTGGGTAATTCAAAGTTGAAAAGGACTATAAACCCTAAAGGGTTAACAAACCAGGATAACCCAAGAAAGCCAAGCAGTGTAGCTTATTTATATTCAGGCCCTTTCCCAAAATGCTACCCACAATAGTCAACTAACTTTTAGGTATCTATTACTAAATAAGCAAGATGAGCAGATACTATTAGGAGACTTGCCCTTATGTCCTGACTTGCCCAGGATTGAATCTGGGTCCTTGATATACACTTGTGTACAGTTCAGGACATAAAGGAAATTTTATCCCAAGTGGCTTCTTCAGTCCTAATACAGAGTAAGCTAAACAGGGGTCTTGCACAGTGGTCAGGGACAGGGTATAGGGGTCAGAGACAGGTTGCAGTAAATGGGTATCATGTGACTGCTACTCATCTCCTGTCTCTGCCCACTATATATGACCTCTTGTTAGCATACTCTGTATTAGGACTAAAGAAGCCACTCGGGGTGAAACATTCCTTTAATAAATGTCTGTACGTGTTATTATCCATAGGTAATTGGTCTCCCCATACCATTCACAACTTGAGGGCCTTCAACTGCGAGCAAAACTCGCTACCAATTTAAATTTTACAGAAAGTGACTTGGTGCATGCAGTGTAGTATAAGATTATGATCCTGAATAATCCCTGTATAATATAGTGATAAAATGATGTAAAGTTGGTGGAACCTATAATAAATATACAATGTTTACAAAAAATGTCATCTAAATATTATTTTAACCCTTTCAGGGTCGCAAGGCCCTCTCCCAAACTCGTTCTCAGGGTTGCAAATTTCTCAAAAAAAAAAAAAAAAAAAAAATTCTTATGAAATGTTAGAATCTTTTTCCGATCATAACGTCACCAAAATTATGAAATTTGATGGAAAACTAACGGAATTATGCTCTCACGAAGTTAGCGGTATCGATGCTATTTACGCATCGGCGATTTCCCCCACTTTGAGCCCTTTTTTCGGCAAATACCAATGTTTCAGTCTACTAAAATTATAGCTATTTCACTAGAAATCCATTTGTTCTGTCAATTGAGTATAAGAAATTGCCAATTTACAGATTTCAACTACCCAATAAGGTGGTCAGAAATTGGCAATTTGGCCAATTTCATACAAATTTCAAAAGATTCCAATTTCAAAATAGGGTCCAGAATAAACGAGATAGACATTCCTGGCACTCAAATAACATCTCTGTTCATTAGTCACGTCTCCAGGCCCCTCTTACATTACTTTTACTTTCCATTTTCAATTTTTATTCTCACAAAAAATAGAAGATTTACTGTTATGTATACAACTGCATCATTGTAAAAATTGTATAAATAATATCAGTGCACTTGTGCAAGAATGTTAGACTCCCCAGTTGATGTGTATTGGACGCATGGCATGATTTGTTTACTCTTGAACATCACCAAAATCGAACATTTTTGATACTTTGCGCTCAGTTTCAAAGTACTTGTCATCGTGAAACTAATCAAAATTATCTCTATTTCTGTAATATACCATCCATTCTATCAAATGAGACCAAGAAAACGAGAATACAAGCATAAATACCATACGAAAATAGACTGCAAAGTCGCTGTTTTAAACCAAAAACACGGTCAGTTTTTTTCCCTCATTATGCACTGTGTGGTGCAGGATTTTTTTTATACTGCGCATACTGACCGCACAGGCCCATTCTCTCACATCTAGGCCTACCAGCCTGTTTCCACTTGATTTGAGGGCGCTAGAATTTAGGCGTACTAGTACGGCGTAAGCCATACTAGTACCGCCGAAACCCTGAAAGGGTTAACAGTCAAAAACAGTTGTACCCCGAATTTAGGCCATAATTCGTTCCAGAAGACTGTTCGAGTGCCATTACCGAACGAATCTGTTCCCATAAGGAATAATGTAAATTAGATTAGTCTGTTTCAGACCCCCAAAAATACACTTACAAAAGCACTTACAATAATACACTTACATACTTGTTCGAGTTGGGAGCTGAACGAAACTCGGGGTACCACTGTAATCTTTTCACCACAGATCATAACATTTTATCAAATTCATTTAAAGAATAATGAAGAAAACAACAAATAAATATATATTTCATGT
The DNA here is from genome assembly GCA_009830355.1 of Cherax destructor. Classification (NCBI taxonomy): domain Eukaryota; kingdom Metazoa; phylum Arthropoda; class Malacostraca; order Decapoda; family Parastacidae; genus Cherax; species Cherax destructor. The sequence goes on along the minus strand of WNWK01005486.1, from coordinate 99,133 downwards.
ATGAGCACAGTAACAAACATGTTTTACAAACGACACTCCAAATGTTGATTAAGATTATACAATGACACACCAATGCAATCTTTATTATGTAAATTTTTACTCATCAAATTAACTTTACTTAAAAGTGTTCCATGTTTAAGAATGTCTTACATTTTACCAAGATATATACTTTTCTTTTTCATGGAAAACAAGGAATAGGGTAGAAGGCAGTGAGTAATTTTTGTATCCCCTTGTCTGTATCTTCAAAGATTTCAACAACATTCTGTAAATGTTGATTTTCTTTTGTAAAAATATTCTTGTTGCAAACAAGGAACTGGGAATGTGTATCCTTGGTCCAACTAGCATGTAATATATGTTGGTAGAGTAGAAATTTACAAAAAATGTACTGAACAACTATGAGTCATTAACTACAAACAATTTATAATACAAAGAAGTTCATTAACTACAAACAATTTATAATGGACAAAACAGAAGTGCAAAAACTTGTCAACTTATGAGCTTATTTTATTTGCAACACTTGTCAACATAAGTAGACACCCAACAACAAGAGTAATAAACACTGTGCTATGTGAAAAAAAAAAAAAAAAAAATATCTTGAAGGGGTAGGGGTCAGCCTAGGAAAGGTTGGAGGGAGGGGGTAAAGGAGGTTTTGTGTGCAAGGGGCTTGGACTTCCAGCAAGTGTGCGTGAGCATGTTAGATAGGAACAAATGGTTTTTAGGACTTGACATGCTGTTGGAGTGTGAGCAAGGTAGTGGAGTGAATGATGATAAAAGCTTTTCTTTTTTTGGCCCATACATTTTTTGCTCATTTTATTAAACAGAAAAGCATTAGACAAGCATTACTCTGCTATACCTAGCAAGATGTGGGGAATCTCCATTACAATTCTTTCTTTATTTAAACATTTTTTTCAATATCAATCGCCAACATGTTCAACAACGATACAAGTATAGATAGAGTGGATACATCACCGTTAAAGGCATAGGAATATACAATGCACATTATTAAACTTTTGTGGATGCTTGATGATAATCCTCACTGATTATCTTCAAACTTTTTAAGCCTTTATAAGTTACTAATGTGCAAACATTAGGGTAAAGAAAAATGGTCTCTAGTAATGTGACTTGCTCTTACTTAGAATGGTTTAAGGCAGGGACAATGCTAGTGGCCAGCGAGCAGGCTGAAGAAATCTCATGAACTACTCAAATTTCCCATTACTTAACTTTTTTTAGCCATCCAGTGTGTAATATGAAGATTCATATACTACATACTATCAAAATTTTTATTGCACCTTTTGAATCACTGCAATAAAATCAGTGCTTTTTTTTTTAAATGGGGTTACAACAAAATTGTGCTATGTGAAAGTGCATGGTAAGAAGTTTTACTGCCTAAAACAAACATTAAAAATAAATATCTACAACACTTTCTTTCTATATTTAAATATCAAATAACAAGTGCTACACTTGAACTCTTTCCTTCAAGTTGTTGATATTATATTTTTGTAATAAAAATTCTAAGAGTCAACACACTTGTAACAAGCACCACTACAGCAACATATAATTTAAATAATATAACAACACACAATACTTAAAATTATATGCAGAGAGTCTACATAAGTGATAAATCTTGCTTAACATACTAAGAAAAAACATATACTGTATACTTATATATATATATATATATATATTTTGTTTTATTGTTCATGTATAAGGTACAGTACTACATATTGCAATAAGGTTAGCACAAATTTACATTATTATTATTATAATCAAATAGAAGCGCTAAACCACAGGGGCTATACAGCGCTGCAGGTTATTGTAGGATGCAGGGAGAGTGGGTTGTAAGAGGGAGATGGATGATTAGTAGGGTATGGAGTGCAGCATGACGGTGGATAGTGCAGGGATAGAGGGTAGCAAGAGATCAAGGTAGAAGGGACTGAGGGAGGTGCTAGAGGTATAATCTTCAGAGTTTGTGTAGTAAGCACAAATTTACAAGTGCACAGAGTGGAGATTCTATATAAGTATCTCGTAGTGATCTATAGAGTAGTGGTAAATGTTAGTCATCAGTTAGAAGAATCATAACACTATCACTAGACTCTACTTTCAACCACTCTATTTAGAACCAGTGTTTGCATGCACTCGGATAGGCTTATCATTCAGTCTCATGACAAGTTTAGTACCATACCTCACGAAATCGTAATGACACGATTGCAAACAAACCATACCACGGGTGGGGTTCGAACCCGCGGTCACAGAGTCTCAAAACTCTAGACCGTCGCGTAAGCCACTGGCCTAGTGGCTTACGCGACGGTCTGGATTTTGAGACTCTGTGACCGCGGGTTCGAACCCCACCCGTGGTATGGTTTAGTACCATACAGACCCCTAAAACAGTTTACACTAAGATTTAATCCACAAAGCATAAATCATAGACTGTTTCTTTTTAAAGCAGGCAAGAATAAGTATGTGATCTGGATGACTATCAATGAGACACAAAAACCTGCCTAGCAGTTACCATATCACAATTATAAATATACCCATATCTAATAATTAGTAAAAATGGTATATAATTTATTAAATATATTTTAATGTACATTACGGAACATTTACGTTGTAAAGATAGTGTCGAGAACAGATATACCTTTTAATTATTTTTAGTTTGTATAAATGGTTTTAGAAAATCCACATTTAATTTAAAGCTGTCCTGTATCTTAATGTATGAATTATACAACACCAGTGTGCAACTCTCACCTGGTAAAACACACTAATTATATTCATGATGAAGCACTAAGCCCATAAGAGTCGCACCAACCTGAGGAACAGGAGGTAATCAGGTTTGACTGAAGAAAGAGGGTAGGGCCACCTATAACAAAAGCCTTACACCAGTATAGACATTTCCCCCTTGAATGAAATGAAACAAAGTCCAAAGGAATGTATCCAAGACTGATTTCCAAAATAAATGGAATGATCTATGAAGAACGCAAGCACGAGGCCGTGCCTCTACAAGAACAAAGAGGGGATATAATCACAACATACAAGATACTCCAGGGCACAGACAAGGTAGATAAGAATAGACATTTTGAGACACTTACACAGTTCAATACTGAGAAAACTTTAATTGCTGGATAAAATCAGATATACAGGTTGAAGGAATAAACAGACAATCTGTCTGGGTAAAATTTGTGAGACATGAAAAGTTGATGTTTAGGTGCTATATCAAACCCTGAACTTGGAAAGTGTCTTTAGGGCAAAACTGTTATGGATTCAAAGACAAGAGAAGAACAATGGCATGGTTGGAAATTACTCTCCCAAATGAGTCACAGGGATATCCAAAAAAACATTTCAGTATAAAAATGGAATGAACTGAACCATGGCACAGTGGATGCAGACCTCATAAGCAGATGGAATTTGATTTGCCCTTCAAAACAAGTACAAGATATGCTACAAAATGATTCCCAGAGATAAAGATGAATTATGAAGACTGGAAACAGGAGAATACCCTCAATGGTAGACAGTAGGAGCTTCTACAACCAAATATAAGATCATAAAAAGTGCAGTAAATGGACAAGGAAGATGACAAAAGGACATCAGAAAAATGTTTTCAAAAACGAGACTGTAAAGACCGCTGGGAAGGATCTAGAAAAAAAATTGTATGATTTACATTTAAGGGAAACCTTAAAAAAAAAATTATATGATGAACTAAATGCAAGAGCTCATCACAAGCATCACTCTGCGCCTGTGACTGTGCGACCCACAGGGGTTTAGCACTTCCTCTTGAATTTGCAATAATAATAATCTCTTCCTGTAGCTACAATTACTCTTGTTCCAGTAAGAGTGAGTGTGTGTGTGTGTGTGTGTGTGTGTGTGTAAAATTAGTGACCCAATCTTCAAGTACACTTTCTATGCCTACATTCTAAATTGTATACGTGTATCTAAAATATTTAAGGCAATTTTAATACTTCATTTGGCCAATCTACATTAGCAGTAAACTTACCTATGATCACAAATGTCACAAAATACATTTGTTGAATTTTTTGTTTCCAATGATCAGCTCATCACAGGCACTGCTGAAGACATTGGTCAATGTTAAACCAAAATTCTCTCCTGAAAATGGAGGATATGTTTATATTAACCCTTTCACTGTCGAGACTCCTGCTCACAAACTTGCTCTCAGTGTCGAAGAATTTAAAAAAAAAAAAAAATTCTTATGAAATGATAGTGAATCTTTTCTCAATGGTAATGACACCAAAAGTACGAAATTTAATAGAAAACTTACGGAATTACACTCGCAAAGTTAGCGGTCTCGGCGATGTTTACGAATCGGCGACTTCGCCCATTTTGAGTCCTATTTTCGGCCAATTCCATTGTTCCAGTCGACCAAACTCATAGCTATTTCACTAGAACTCCGTTTGTTCTATTGACTGAGTACTACAATAAACCGCCCATTTACTGATTTCAACTACCCAATAAAATAAGATAAGATTTCTTCAGATTTTTAACCCCGGAGGGTTAGCCACCCAGGATAACCCAAGAAAGTCAGTGCGTCATTGAGGACTGTCTGTCTTATTTCCATTGGGGTCCTTAATCTTGTCCCCCAGGATGCGACCCACACCAGTCGACTAACACCCGGGTACCTATTTGCTGCTAGGTGAACATGAACAGGTTCAAGGAAACACGTCAAAATGTTTCCACCCGCTGGGAATCGAACCCGGGCCCTCCGTGTGTGAAGTGAGAGCTCTAGCCACCAGACCACCGGGCCATCAGAAATTGGTAATTTGGCCAATTTCATACACAATTCAAGTAAGGCCAATTTCCAAGCACTAAAATAACATTTTCTCTGTTCATTAGTCACGTCTCCAGGCCTCTCTTATATTACGCTTGCTTTCCATTTTTAATTTTTATTCATACAAAAATAGAAGATTTACTGTCATTTCCGCTACTTTGAGCTCAATTTCAAGGTACTTTTATTTCGAAAACCATTCAAAATCATCTCTATTTCTGTAATATATCTTCCATTCTATCAAATGAGACCAGGAAAACGAGAATACAACCATAAATACCATACGAAAATACACTGCAAATTCGCTGTTTTAAACCAAAAATAAGGTCAGAGTTTTTTTTTCTCATTATGCACTGTGTGCTACAGGATTCTTTTTTATACTGTGCACACTGAGCACACAGACCCATTCTCTCACAAGCTTGACATCTGGTCTAGCAACTGGCTTCTCGAATTCAATTCCACCAAATGCAAAGTCATGAAGATCGGAGAAGGGCAAAGAACACCGCTGACAGAGTACAGGCTAGGCGGACAAAGGCTACAAACCTCGGCAAAGGAGAAAGACCTTGGGGTGAGTATAACGCCAAGCACGTCTCTGGAGGCACACATCAACCAGATAACTGCGGCAGCATATGGGTGACTGGCAAACCTAAGATTAGCGTTCCGTTACCTTAACAAGGAATCGTTCAAGACACTGTACACCGTGTACGTCAGGCCCATACTAGAATATGCAGCACCAGTCTGGAACCCACACCTGGTCAAGCACGTAAAGAAACTAGAGAAAGTGCAAAGGTTTGCGACAAGGTTAGTTCCACAACTCAGGGGTCTGTCCTATGAAGAAAGGTTGAGGGAAATAGGACTAACAACACTGGAGGAAAGAAGGGTCAGAGGAGACATGATAACGACATACAAAATACTGCGGGGAATCAACAAGGTAGACAGTGACAGGATGTTCCAGAGAGGGAACACAGAAACAAGGGGACACAACTGGAAGCTGAAGACTCAGATGAGTCAAAGGGATGTTAGGAAGCAATTCTTCAGCCACAGAGTAGTCAGGAAGTGGAATAGTCTAGAGAAAGATATAGTGGAGGCAGGAACCATACATAGTTTTAAGACGAGGTATGATAAAGCTCATGGAGCAGGGAGAGCAGAGACCCAGTTGTGGACAGCGAAGAGGCGGGGCCAGGAGCTGAGTCTCGACCCCTGCAACCACAATTAGGTGAGTACATGTAGGCCTACCAGCTTTCTCCCACCAGATCTGAAGGCGCTAGAATTTTGGCGTAGTATTACGGGATCGACACTGGCTTGCAAGCCGTAATATTATGTGACCAACGGTGAAAGAATTAACGGCCTAAATTCTCAACTTCCTGGTAAGCAAATACAAGGAGTACATGGGTCACCATGCATAGCTAACACACACACACACACGGCAGTGCTTAGTTAAGCCTCTGTATATTGTGATCAAGATCCATACCCGGAGGGTGTTTCAGGGGTTAATATCCCCCACTGCCCGGTCCATGACCAGCCCAGCACAGCCACATACAGAAAAGGAGCAAATTAGGGAAGACAAAACTATTTACTGAAAGGGCAGATAGGAATTTTTTAAATTTACACTACATTGGGTCTAATAGATCATTCAGTGGTCTTCTAAATAAAAGGATACATGTGCATGCGTGCACACACACACTCACAGCTTTAAGAAGAGGTATGATACAGCTCATGGAGCAGGGAGTGACCTAGTAGTGACCAGTGAAGAGGGGCCAGGAGCTATGACTCGACCCCTGCAATCACGATTAGGTGAAAACAAACAAACAAACCACCCCACACACACAAAAAAAATTAATCGCTCTTCTAATACTAGAGTTAAATATCCAATGTCTATTTAACCCTTAAACTGTCCACACGTAGATATACGTTCATGTGCGTAGCTGACCGAATATTTTGAGAAAAAAATAAATTGTTCTTTTTGTTTAAAAGGAAGAGTGCATTTTGTTTGTCATTCCCACATTTTGTAATACTGCACACACTGAGTGCACAGACCCCTTCTCTAATCTCTAGGCAACTCAGGCTTATCGTGGCAAGGTTAAAAGCATTTGAAAAAACATAGATCTACGTTCGGTCAGCTACGCACGTGAACGTATATCTACGTGTGGACAGTTTAAGGGTTAAAACACATCATCATTAACATTAAAAGAAACCCCAAAAATTTGCACAAGGTTTCTACATGCACCAAGGTGGTCATAAAATGCTACTGAAATCGATTGTAAGCCATTAAAATATGCCAGTCAGTAGTATACCACAAGCTGCACAGAAAGGACCAAGATTGCCAGTAAGCATATGCCCTATCCTCAGTCTACAGACAATCATCTCAAAGTGAAAATCCTTGTAGAATGGAGAAAATTAAACACCTACATCCTCCCAAACCCTGTATTTGTTGTTTGTCCACTGGGTTGCAGCCTCCCAATTAAAAACTAATCTATGTAGCCCAAGAGGTCACTATGAAGCAGAAGGCTATTATAGTGTGCTCTCAATACCCACTCACTTAATACCTTGGTCACCAACAAGTGGGAATCTGTGCTCACTCTGGGAGCCCAATATCCTTAACCTGGTTGAGAAGATGGGTAAACCACTCCTGTAACTTTTAGAATTTATTGAAAATAGTTATGTGGAGATGAATAAAATGTAACTGACCACCAAGTGGGCCCTGAAGTGCAACTATAGCGAGAAGAGTATATTCAAGGAGAGAAGAGGCACTCAGTTGATTTGCCACAGAAATCCTGTGGCCAATCAACTTACTATCCAATGTACAAATGCATCAAAACATGAGCTGGAGCAAATTATTTGTATACCTGTGTTTACTTTGTCATACTTTTCCTACACTCACAGGGTTTTTCTCCTTTGTTCATTCCTTCAGCAAATAAGCAGGGTTATGTGACCTCCCTGATTAAGATACAAACTTCACTGCTTGGACAACTTGCAAAAACTATCAGTTTGTACCTAAACTAACAAAATAATCAAAATGCTATTTTGCCACCAGCACTTGAAGATAAACAAATGCCCAATTACCAAAATGAACATCTTTCTTGTACCTTTGCACTATATGACCCTAGCAGGTTTAGCACTTTGTTTTACCTTTGCAAACCAAACAAGAGCTAGTATTATTATTGTAATGAACCAATAAACCTGTAAAGCTTATATAGCACCTATGGAAAAGAAGGTAATCAGGCATGATCTAAGGAGAGTAAGGAGGTTTCCAATTCCTTGGATCAAAAACCCTCACCAGCATCAAGACACCCTCCCCAAGAAGGGATTATATGAGAAAAAAAAAAGAGATGGTTTAACATCACACAATTGAAGCTTGCATGTTTTCCCATCTAACACATTTCTCATACATTATAGTCTTGAACAGAACATTTTTAATTAGGGAGGAAATGTTAAACCTACAGTGGTCATACAGCACCTGAGGAATGGGAGGAATTTTGGTTCAATCCATAAGAAGGATAGATCAAGGTCCTTGGATTATGAACCCTTACTGGCATGAAGGTACCTCTCTTGAGACGAAAAAAGACTATACACTTGAATTTATCACACAAATTTGAACTAAAAGAATATACATTTTAAACCATTATTTATCTACACACAACAGTCACTCATATCACTTGTTCCAGTCTTCATATATTTTTTTAAATGTCATCTAACACTTAGAGTTTGGTACACTCTTTAGAGAGCAGATATCACAAAAGAGCACTTGTAACTGAATAATGGTTATATGCATTTCTAAACTTCACTCCAAAACACATTCTGAGATAGTCTGACCTAATATTGAAAAGGCACAAGTTACTTGATGTACAAATGTTTGAAAACAAAGTTTTTTAAGTGGATCTTAAGAAGAAAGAGTGCATTACGAAAGCATTATGGGAAAACATCTCAGTGGTAAACAATGAATACCTCCATAATGGATCATAAGAAACTTACAGTATATTACAAAAAGTATCTCATGGAAAAATATCTCGGTGGTAGACAATGAGTGCCTCCACAACTCTTGGTTCTTGAGCGGTGTTTGCTAAGGCAAGCAAATCTGCTGGTCGAATATCATCGCCAAAGGCAATAGACTGGATGAGTGTGGGTGCGAAGACTGTGCTCAGGCTGGTAGCACTCATCTTATTCACTGCACAATGTTCATACACCCTGGAAAAAAAATATTACAATAAATTCTCCATTTATGCACTTACATATTACAGTATGCTTTATTTTTAACTGTACAATACCAGAATGGTAATTTTAATCAATAAGTGGTCACACTCCCATTACCTGGCTCTAACTTAAATACCATACCAAACCAACCCATGGATACACACATTAATAATACATAGCCACTTCCTGGAAGAAATATTAACATAAACAATTTTCATAACATGTATTAGGACAAATGTTCACACTTTTTCATATAAACTGCTACATAGAATACTAGTTCAGTTCCTTATTAGCTTCATAATTACTCAAGGATCTAGAAAACACTAGTAACCTCCTAGAAAACCTCCTGTCTTGGTTCTCATGGTAATAACCATATTTCTTCTTGGATGCTACTTTTATGAGATCATTGAAGGATTCTCTATATTAGATCCTTGATATTAGATCCTTGAAGGATTCTTTATATTAGATTCTTGAGGATTCTTTATATTAGATCCTTAAAGAATATTAGATCCTTGGAGGATTCTTAACATTAGATACTTGGAAGATTCTCAACATTAGATCCTTGGAGGATTCTTTACAATAGATCCTTGGAGGATTCTTAACATTAGATCCTTGGAAGATTCTCAACATTAGATCCTTGGAGGATTCTCAACATTAGATCCTTGGAGGATTCTCAACATTAGATCCTTGGAGGATTCTCAACATTAGATCCTTGGAGGATTCTCAACATTAGATCCTTGGAGGATTCTTTACAATAGATCCTTGGAGGATTCTTTACAATAGATCCTTGGAGGATTCTTTACAATAGATAATTGGAGGATTCTTTACAATAGATCCTTGGAGGATTCTTTACAATAGATCCTTGGAGGATTCTTTACAATAGATCCTTGGAGGATTCTTTACAATAGATCCTTGGAGGATTCATTACAATAGATCCTTGGAGGATTCTTTACAATAGATCCTTGGAGGATTCTTGACAATAGATCCTTGGAGGATTCTTTACAATAGATCCTTGGAGGATTCTTTACAATAGATCCTTGGAGGATTCTTTACAATAGATCCTTGGAGGATTCTTTACAATAGATCCTTGGAGGATTCTTTACAATAGATCCTTGGAGGATTCTTTACAATAGATCCTTGGAGGATTCTTTACAATAGATCCTTGGAGGATTCTTTACAAGAGATCCTTGGAGGATTCTTTACAAGAGACCCTTGGAGGATTCTTTACAATAGATCCTTGGAGGATTCTTTACAATAGATCCTTGGAGGATTCTTTACAATAGATCCTTGGAGGATTCTTTACAATAGATCCTTGGAGGATTCTTTACAATAGATCCTTGGAGGATTCTTTACAATAGATCCTTGGAGGATTCTTTACAATAGATCCTTGGAGGATTCTTTACAATAGATCCTTGGAGGATTCTTTACAATAGATCCTTGGAGGATTCTTTACAATAGATCCTTGGAGTATTCTTTACAATAGATCCTTGGAGTATTCTTTACAATAGATCCTTGGAGGATTCTTTACAATAGATCATTGGATGATTCTTTACAATAGATCCTTGGAGGATTCTTTACAAGAGACCCTTAGAGGATTCTTTACAATAGATCCTTGGAGGATTCTTTACAATAGATCCTTGGAGGATTCTTTACAATAGATCCTTGGAGGATTCTTTACCTACTATACAATGTTTCACAACATGTGACTGAACTGCAAATTAGCAGGGGTGCACTCAAGAAATTCTGTAAGCACGCAAACAGATCTTAACCTGCCAAGTCTGAAAGATGTCTTAATAGCACCACAAAATAGTCAAGTGCTATTAAAAACTAAGGACACTAACCTGCCAAGATGTGAGATGATAACTTTAAGAGTAGTAAAGTGTGCAGATGGAAGAGTCAAGAGAGCCTCTTGAATACTTGACACTTGTGATACTGGATCACTTAACTCTGCCAAAGGGAAAAACAAAACATTTTATGAACTGTTCCAAAACCTTAGAAATAAGTATGCTTCAATTACATGATATACCTGAAACAAGTAAAACATGTTACTCTTTTATTTACATCAACTGTTTCCCCAAAAGAAACACATTCGTCATCACTAGCTGTTTTTTTCGGACGTTCACAAATACCACACTTCAAATGACCATCCAAACTGCAACACCCTTACCTTTCCTTCCAAGTGCAGGCACTGAACTCTCCACCTATATAACTCAAGTTCATTTTAAATAACCAGTTTCTCAAAATCCTTTTATGTTAATCAACCACTCATCTCCACTCTCCCTCATCAAACATGATGACAAAGTAAATAATTTTTAACACACCTGCCATCTCTCACTAGGGTAGAGCAACCTGAAAGAATGTAAACACATTCACTATCATTCACTCAAGAGCACTCTTGCCTGAAGTGCGCAGACATCACAATTCTACATAAATATTATAACTTACAAAACACTGTTACTTACTGCAAGCTGCCTGTAGTTTACTGAAGCAATCAATGGTTATAAGGGGAATGGGTAAAAGTCTTAAGTAGAGTTTCAAGACTCCAGCAACCACATTGATGTCCCCTACTGCTTTCTCATTTAAGCTCACTCGGTTGCCATCTGCAATGCATGATAAAATTAAGTTAAATCTTCCTAAAACATGAGACCCAGGAGTTATACCTACGACTTCCTTCAATCTTACCTAACCAATAGCAATCAATATTAACCCTTTCAGGGTCCAAGGCCATTTTTGGAAGGGGTGCGCCAGTGTCCAAGAATTAAAAAAAAAAAAATCTTATTTTTTCTTATGAAATGGTAGAGAATCTTTTTCTGAAGGTAATAAAACAAAAAGTACAAAATTTGATTGAAAATTGACGAAATTATGCTCTCGCGAATTTTGATGTGTCAGCGATATTTACGCATCGGCGATTTTGCCGACTTTGACTCCCATTTTAGGCCAATTACATTATTCCAATCGACCAAATTCTTAGCTATTTCACTAGTATTACTTCTATTCTATCGATTGAGCACAAGAAATCGCCCAGTCAACTGTTTCAACTCCAAAATAAAGTGATTGGAAATTGGTAATTTAGCCAATTTAACTCAAAGTTCAAAATATTCCAATTTCAAAATAGGGTGCAGAATAAACAATGCAGGCATTCCTGGCACTAAACTAACATTTCCTCTGTTCATTAGTTACGTTTTCAGTCTTTACAAATGAATTCCATTTTTATTTTTTATTCACATAATGAATTTTTATTCAAACCAAAAAATGTAAGATTTACTGTTTTTTTTTTTTTTTTTTTTTAACACATCGGCCGATTCCCACCAAGGCAGGGTGGCCCGAAAAAGAAAAACTTTCATCATCATTCACTCCATCACTGTCTTGCCAGAAGGGTGCTTTACACTACAGTTATAAAACTGCAACATTAACACCCCTCCTTCAGAGTGCCGGCACTGTACTTCCCATCTCCAGAACTCAAGTCCGGCCTGCCGGTTTCCCTGAATCCCTTCATAAATGTTACTTTGCTCACACTCCAACAGCACGTCAAGTATTAAAAACCATATGCCTCCATTCACTCCTATCAAATACGCTCACACATGCTTGCTGGAAGTCCAAGCCCCTCGCACACAAAACTTCCTTTACCCCTCCCTCCAACCTTTCCTAGGCCGACCCCTACCCCGCCTTCCTCCACTACAGATTTATACACTCTCGAAGTCACTCTGTCTCGTTCCATTCTCTCTACATGTCCAAACCACCTCAACAACCCCTCCTCAGCTCTCTGGACAATCGTTTGGTAATCCCGCACCTCCTCCTAATTTCCAAACTCCGAATTCTCTGCATTATATTCACACCACACATTGACCTCAGACATGACATCTCCACTGCCTCCAGCCTTCTCCTCGTTGCAACATTCATCACCCATGCTTCACACCCATATAAGAGCGTTGGTATAACTATACTCTCATACATTCCCTCTTTACTTCCATGGACAAGGTTCTTTGTCTCCACAGACTCCGAAGTGCTCCACTCACCCTTTTCCCTCATCAATTCTATGATTCACCTCATCCTTCATAGACCCATCCGCCGACATGTCCACTCCCAAATATCTGAATACATTCACCTCCTCCATACTCTCTCCCTCCAATCTGATATCCAATCTTTCGTCACCTATTCTTTTTGTTATCCTCATCACCTTACTCTTTCCTATATTCACTTTCAATTTTCTTCTTTTACACACCCTACCAAATTCATCCACCAACCTCTGCAGCTTCTCTTCAGAATCTCCCATAAGCACAGTGTCATCAGCAAAAAGCAACTGTGACAACTCCCACTTTGTATTTGCTTCTTTATCTTTTAGCCCAACACCTCTTGCCAAGACCCTCGCATTCACTTCTCTTACAACCCCATCTATAAATATATTGAACAACCACGGTGACATCACACATCCTTGTCTAAGGCCCACTTTTACTGGGAAATAGTCCCTTCCCTCCTACACACTCTAACCTGAGCCTCACTATCCTCATAAAAACTCTTCACTGCTTTCAGTAACCTTCCTCCTATTCCATACACCTGCAACATCTGCCACATTGCCCCCTATCTACCCTATCATACGCCTTTTCCAAATCCATAAATGCCACAAAAACATCTTTACCCTTATCCAAATACTGTTCACCTATATGTTTCACTGTAAACACTTGGTCTACACACCCCTACCTTTCCTAAAGCCCCTTGTTCATCTGCTATCCTGCTTTCTGTTTTACTCTTAATTCTTTCAATAATAACTCTACCATACACTTTACCAGGTACACTCAACAGACTTATTCCCCTATAATTTTTGCACTCTCTTTTGTCCCTTTGCCTTTATACAAAGGAACAATACACGCTCTCTGCCAATCCCTAGGTACCTTACCCTCTTCCATACATTTATTAAATAATAGCACCAACCACTCCAAAATTATATCCCCACCTGCTTTTAACATTTCTATCTTTATCCCATCAATCCCAGCTGCCTTACCCCCTTTCATTCTACCCACTGCCTCACGAACTTCCCTACACCCACAACTGGCTCTTCCACACTCCTACAAGATGTTATTCCTCCTTGCCCTACACACGAAATCACAGCTTCCCTGTCTTCATCAACATTTAACAAATCCTCAAAATATTCTCTCCATCTTCCCGATACCTCTAACTCTCCATTTAATAACTCTCCTCTCCTATTTTTAACTGTCAAATCCATTTGTTCTCTAGGCTTCCTCAACTTATTAATCTCATTCCAAAACTTTTTCTTATTTTCAACAAAATTTGCTGATAACATCTCACCCACTCTCTCATCTGCTCTCTTTTACATTGCTTCACCACTCTTTTAACCTCTCTTTTTCTCTCCATATACTCTTCCCTCCTTGCATCACTTCTACTTTGTAAAAACCTCTCATATGCTAACTTTTTCTCCCTTACTACTCTCTTTACATCATCATTCCACCAATCGCTCCTCTTCCCTCCCGCACCCACTCGCCTGTAACCACAAACTTCTGCTGAACACTCTAACACTACATTTTTAAATCTACCCCATACATTTTCGACCCCATTGCCTACACTCTCACTAGCCCATCTATCCTCCAATAGTTGTTTATATCTTACCCTAACTGCCTCCTCTTTTAGTTTATAAACCTTCACCTCTCTTTTACTTACTGATTCTATTTTCCTTGTATCCCATCTACCTTTTACTCCCACTGTAGCTATAACTAAAAAGTGATCTGATATATCTGTAGCCCCTCTATAAACATGTACATCCTGAAGTCTACTCAACAGTCTGTTATGCAATATTATAATAATTGTACAAATAATATCACCACATTTGTGAACGTATATTAGATCCACCAGCTGGCACGTATTAGACGTGTGAGGTCATTTGTTTACTCTTGAACATCGGCAAAAATTTAACATTTCCGTTACTTTGAGCTCAGTTTCAAGCCATTTCCAGTACTAAAACCAATCAAAATTATCTCTATATCTGTAATATATCTTCCATTCTATCAAATGGCCCAAAAGTATACGAAAAAACACTGCAAAGTCACTGTTTTAATCGAAAATTACGGTTTCAGTTTTTTTCTCATTATGCACTGTGTGCTGCAGGATTTGTTTTATGTGGTGCACACTTACCACATAGATGTATTCTCTGATATCTAGGCCCAAATTTACTGCTCAAAGCTTATCTGAGTGAGCTGAGCTCATGAAGTAGAACTACGGTTTGGACCCAGAACTCAAAGTCGTAGAACTACGGCACAGACCCTGAAAGGGTTAAAGATAAATGACACTATATTACCTACTCTCCTAATAAAAATTAGTTTCCCAAGGTAGCATATTTGGCTCTCTCTCTCTTTCATATATACAGTAAATCAATGGTCATTAATGCCTCAAATCAATTCTTTCTGTCATTGACAGCATCTTCTCGGGCTGAGTCCATTGCTCTGAGCCAACTAGTTAATTAAGAAGATCCACACAAAGATAGCAGTCAAAAAAATCCACAATTAAAGCAGCAAAAAACCTACTACAGTGATCTCTCTTGTTATTCAGACTTATGCATGCCCAAGTGTCAAATTTTAGAAAATCTAAATTGAAAAAAATGGACATCTTCCTAGTGGTCAAAATAAATCTGAATTCCAGAGGTTTTCTAAACAGCTTGTTAGTTTTAGATCCAAAATTCATAGAAATTAGTAGGGTTACGAAAGATATTATGCAGAGGGTAGATAAGTTGTTGAGGTGGTTTGGACATTTAGAAAGGACGGATCTGAATAGGATGACCAAGGTGTATGAATCCCGGGTGGGGGGAGGAGTAGAGGATATCCCAGGAAGGGTTGGCGGGAGTGTGTGAATAAGATTTTCAGTGCTTGGGACACAAGCATTCAGTAGGCATATATTAGAATATTACATCCGGGTGGGTGGAGACATAACAGATGCCATTGGAGTGTAAGCAAAGTAATATTTATGAAGGGATTTAATAATAATAATAATAATAATAATAATAATAATTTTAGGTAGTAGTTGGTAGACAGTAACCGCCCAGGGAGGTACTACCGTCCTGCCAAGTGAGTGTAAAACAGAAACCTGTAATTGTTTTACATGATGGTACGATTGCTGGTGTCTTTTTTCTGTCTCATAAACATGAAAGATTTCAGGTATGTTTTGTTACTTCTACGTACAGTTAACCCCCGGTTCTCGTTATTTTTTCGTTCCAGAATGCTGTTCAAGTGCCATTACTAAACAAATTTATTCCCATAAGGAATAATGTAAAGTAGACTAGTCCTTTTAGACCCCCAAAAATGCACTTATAAAAGCATTTAAAAAAATATACTTACATAAAAGGGCGAGTTTCGAGCAGGACGAACACCAGGGGTCCACTGTACTTACACTTAGGTCACAATACACATTCATGTACAAGCATATATATACACACCCCTCTGGGTTTTCTTCTATTTTCTTACAAGTTCTTGTTCTTATTTCCTCTTATCTCCATGGGGAAGTGGAACAGAATTCTTCCTACGTAAGCCATGTGTGTCGTAAGAATTGACTAAAATGCCGGGAGCAAGGGGCTAGTAACCCCTTCTCCTGTATACATTACTAAAATTAAAAATAGACACTTTTGTTTTTCTCTTTGGGCCACCCCGCCTTGGTGGAAAACGGCCGATTTGTTGAAAAAAGAAAGAAGTAGGTTGGTAGACAGCAACCGCCCAGGGAGGTACTACCATCCTGCCAAGTGAGTGTAAAACGGAAGCCTGTAATTGTTTTACATGATGGTAGGATTTCTGGTGTCTTTTTCTCTCATAAACATGCAAGATTTCAGGTACATCTTGCTACTTCTACTTGCACTTAGGTCACAATACATTTGAATGTACAAGCATATATATATATACAAACCCCTTTGGGTTTTCTTCTATTTTCTTACTAGTACTTGTTTATTTCCTCTTATCTCCATGGGGAAGTGGAACAGAATTCTTCCTCTGTAAGGCATGCGTGTCGTAAAAGGCAACTAAAATGCCTGGAGCAAGGAGCTAATAACCCCTTCTCCTGTATACATTACTAAAGTTAAAAAGAGAAACTTTTGTTTTTCTTTTTGGGCCACCCTGCTTTGGTGGGATATAGCCAGTTTGTTGAAAGAAGAAAGAATAATAATAATACATGATACACGTATGTACAAAGTAGTATAATAGTTGGGTGTACATGATAAAAGCCCCTTTATATGCAGAGCATTTCGGGAAAACTTAAAATTAACTTAAGATTAATAAGGCAATACATGTAACAGTACATATGGTCATTAGATGAGTTACAATGAATACAAGAGACTTGAGTATTCTATTAAGTCATGCTATATGGCTTTAATAAGTCTTGTAGAGAAGACGTACATTTTTATTATTAACCTTAGGCAGATACAATGGAGTGATTAACATTTGAGATTAATATTGATTATACTGATGAAAAAGTTTTACCTATGTTCATGATATTGAGCAAATGCATGTATAGTTTTTACAGATGTATTTATGATGGGCTGGGATAAGTTAAGGAGATAAGGTGTTTTTTAACTGTGGTTTTAAAAATGCTAGCTGAACCAGTGGTTCTGGAGATTTCTGGCAGAGTTTTCCAGATTTTGGGCCCTTTTATGTATAATGAATTTTTGGAAAGATTTGGCCTTACACGGGGAATGTCATAGAGGTTTTTGTGCCTAGTGTTGTGTAATATTGCATCTGTCAAGAAAGCATTTCAGGTTGGGATTTATGTTAGAATTTATTGTTCCGTAAATGTAGGTTGCACAATAGTATGAGTGAATGTTTTGTATAGTGAGTAGGTTTAAGTCTTTGAAGAGTGGGGGTGGGGTGTTGTCTAGCAGTGGATTGTGTAATCATTTGCACTGCGGCTTTATGTTGTGTTATTATTGATTTTATGTGGTTTTTCGTTATGGAACCCCAGGCACAAATAGCATAGGTGAGGTATGGGTAAATCAGTGAATAGTATAGTGTAAGTAGACTTCCAGCTAGCATGTGTGAGTGTGTTTGATAGGAGTGAATGGAGAAGAATGGTTTTTGGGACCTGACGAGCTGTTGGAGTGTGAGCAGGGTAATATTTTGTGAAGGAATTCAGGGAAACCAGTTACTTGATTTAGTTGGATTTGAGTCCTGGAAATGGGAAGTACAATGCCTGCACTTTAAAGGAGGGGATTGAGATATTGGCAGTTTGTGATTATAGTGATTATTTGTGAGTGAGGTGAAAGTTTTGAATGATGATGAAAGTATTTTCTTTTGGGGATTTTCTTTCTTTTTGGGTCACCCTGCCTCGGTGGGAGACGGCCAACATGTTTAAAAAAAAAAAAGTAGTGCTGTTTGTGGTACGTAGTAACATATCTTTGAGAAGATGCCAACTGCTTTAGATACTTTTTTTGTTATGTGTTGGATATGGGTGTTGAATTTCAGGTTGCTATCAAGGTGCAGACCCAGGAATTTTCCCTCACTATGATTAACATTAAGGGTGTTGTTAAGCATAATGTTTAGTTGGTCCTCACTGGAAACTGGTTGGCCAGACTTGAGTCCTGGAGGTACGAAGTACAGTGCCTATATTCTAAAGGAGGTGGGCATGTCACAGCTCAGAGATATATTTGAATTATGATGTTTGCACACCTTTAGCAAGATGCTATTGAATGAATGATGGTGAATGCTTCCTTTTTTTTTTGGGGGGGGGTCACCCCTACTTCGATGCAGGACAGCTGATAAGAGTAAAAAAAACATACATATTTTACCTCTTTCAAAAGCCAACTTTAGAGCTTCTATTTGATCTTGTGAACCAGGAATCCTATATATGCCTTCTGATGCCAGGCCCCGTGCCTCCACCTCTGCTATACACTCTGTTACGACAGCTGGAACGTCATCTCTCGTGCCTCCTCGGCTCACCAGGCTTGTTGTAAGATCAACACCAAATATACCTGTAGATGAATATTTGCCTAAATAAATATTTATAAACTTAAACAATTAAATATCAGCTAAATTTTTTTTTCTATAATTGCTGTAAATTTAAATGCTTGTAAACTTAATCAAACACCCTTTACTATTTTTTTTTTCAACAAGTCGGCTGTCTCCCACCGAGGCAGGGTGACCCAAAAAAAGAAAGAAAATCCCCAAAAAGAAAATATTTTCATCATCATTCAACATTTTCACCTCACTCATACATAATCACTGTCTTTGCAGAGGCGCTCAGATACTACAGTTTAGAATAGTCCCTCCAAACTGTCACTATCCCAGACCCCTCCTAAAAAGTGCAGGCATTGTACTTCCCATTTCCAGGACTCGAGTCTGGCTAAATCTATAATAACTGGTTTCCCTTAATCCCTTCACTAAATATTACCCTGTTCACACTCCAACAGCTTGTCAGGTCCCAAAAACCATTCGTCTCCATTCACTCCTATCTAACACGCTCACACACGCTTGCTGGAAATCCAAGCCCCTCGCCCACAAAACCTCCTTTTGTCGTGTGGGTCTTGGGAGAGATATATAGGAGGTCAAAGATACTCCTTGTTGGATGGTTACGGTATATTTACAGTAAGTGAAGGAGAGTCCCGCACACCGTCTGTCTCGCCTGTAGGTCTAACGTTAGTGAGGCAGTCTGCCTATGATAGGCTGTGCACATGCGCTGAGCCTCTGACGTCAGCGGGTACCGTGACGTCACACGCAAAGGGACCAGCTTTATAAAGATATACTAAACAAGTGTATCTATGATACTGACACGACACTTTACTATTATTATCATATTTTTTATTGATTTCCAATACAGTAGTTGCTTGGCTATCTTAACTGGAAGAGGGGAAATTTTAATAATGATTGAAACATTAATCAAACACCCTCTTCTATTATTAACATTATTTTTTATTCCTCCCCAATACAAAGGGGAGAGTTAGATGATTGAAAATCCTGATGCTCAAGCAAAATTCTTTTTTTAATCTAGGATCCAAAAGTGTGATTTTATTAGCACAAACAACAGAACATAGATTTGTATATACCACATGTATATGTATTTACAACTAGTAAATGCATTTACAAATACTGAACTTCTAATTGGGTCAAGATTGTCTGTAAAAAGAAAAATTGTAATTGGTCCTGCACTCAAGTATTGGTCTATTATGCACTCATGCACAAACACTGGTCCCTCCTGCACTTAAACAAGACTTAGTCCCTTCTACATTCACAAACTGGCACAAACAATGATCCCTCACATACTCATACACAAGCAATGGTGCCTCTCACATACATGCAGCCACAAACACTGGTTCCACCTGCACTCACACAAATATCACAATTATTGGTTCCTCTTGCTTTCTCACAGAAGCATCACAAACACTGGTCTCTTCACTACTCACATACAAGTACCATAGCCACCGCTTCTGCCTGAACTCTCGCACAAATGCCATAAGCAGGAAATAGTTGAAGAAGTTATTGTGGTTATATAATGAAAGAACTTAATACTGCCTTGGATAATAAGCTACAGTTTTAAAGCTATTAGCAGGAAAAGTAAATAACTTTAATGGAATGTCATAAATATAAGACTGATAATTAAGATTATCCTTGGATGATAAAATATGTTTGTCTTCAGTAGAGTAATATGTTGCATCTTTTTTGTTGTCTGGTGAATAAAGCACTTTTAAAAGTTAATAGCTGCTTGGTTATTATTGGCTGCAGCTGTGATGTCTTATTTAATTTTTTGGGTTTTAATGTTTTCCATAACTGAAAAACTGATTTCTGTTGATTGAATGGTGAATACCTGAACATATACTGTAAACAAATTTAAAAAAATATTTTTATCAAGAACAGCTAAAATTATCATAAAAATTATTTGTATTCTTTCCAACCTTAACTCTGTATAATTTCCAACTTTAACTCAAAGAACTTGTATGAATATCTTTACTATTTTGAGAGAAATGTTAAAAAATGTGAGCATGCACATAAACTCACTCTGCAGATCCTTGAGGTCTGGGCAGCAGTCATTAGGAACCTTGCAGCTGCACTGCTTATGAGCTCTGACACCACAGTCCTGACACTTAACACCTTGGGACACGATACCCCAGAGGAAATGACCGCAAAATCCACACCTAGAATATACACTATGGTAAGAGATCAAATATACGTACACAATTACTTACAAGCTTTTTTAATTACACATACTTCCACCAATACTTTCTTGAAAATGGATATCAATATGTTTGGATATATCATGAGGCTTTTGCAAAACCCCCATTGACTTAGAAGCATGTTAAATGAGGAGCTGAGAATAAAACTGACAAACTTGTCAAATGATACTTTTGAGAAGACTGCCGCCTACAAACATTTGCAACATATTTACAGCAATACACCAGTAACCAACCACACAATTTTGGTCAAACTGGTCTTATCTAATGATGAGCACTTTTGTATAGAAAGCACAACTTTTGCTAACTATGCACGTTTTACTCACTTGTAGGTTTGTGGGTTTTCTTCTCAGTGCCTCAAGTATTCTATATCCCAAAATATCTATTTTCTTCATCTACACTACCAACTTCATTGACTATGTAAAGATATATATGTGTCATCTATTGTTTGAATTAAAAAAAAAAAATGAAAGCTAATGGGACAAAAAGTGAAGAACGAAATATTATAACCCTTAAGTTATAATTTTTTTTAACACGTCGGCCATCTCCCACCAAGGAGAATTCCGTAAAAACCCACGCTGCTTTTACGGAATTCTATTCATAATCTTTACAATGGATGTACAGATTGACCATCACTAATCCAGCATCATCAGGACCTGTAGGGTGCCGGATAAGTGATTTTGCCAGATTACACAGTGGTTAGGTTAGAATACACTTGACCCAACGGCTATATTTAAGCATTGGTGATTTCACCCACTTTACGCCCTATTTTTGGCCCATTCCATTGTTCCAGTCTACCAAAATCATGGCTATTTCACTAGTATCCCTTCTACAGTGGTACCTCGGTTAACGATGGTCCCCAAACTCACCCTTTTATGTAAGTTTATTTTTTTAAATGCTTTTGTAAGTGTATTTTTGGGGATCTAAAAGGACTAGTCTATTTTACATTATTCCTTATGGGGATAAATTCGTTTGGTAATGCCACTTGAACAGCATTCTGGAACGAAAAAATATCATTAACCGAGGTACCACTGTATTCTGTCTATTGAGTACAAGAAACCGCCCACTTACCTATTTCAACTACCCAATAAAGTGGTCAGAAATTGGTAATTTGGCCAATTTCACACAAATTTCAAGAGATACCAATTTCAAAATAGGGTCCAGAATAAACAATGCAGACATTCCTAGCACTAAAATAACATTTTCTCTGTTCATTAGTCACACCTCCAGGCCCCTCTTATATCACGCTTGCTTTCCATTTTGAATTTTTATTCACACAAGATTTACTGTTATGCAGACTACTGAATTACTGTAATAACTGTATAAAAATGTCAACCCATTCATGACTGCATTTCAGACTGGCAAAAATCAAACATTTCTGCTAGTATTTTGAGCTCAATTTCAAGGTACTTTGACCATGAAACCAATCAAAATCATATCTATTTCTGTAATAAATATCTTCCATTCTATTAAATGACACCAAAAAAATGAGAATACAACCATAAAAAACATACAAAAATACACCACAAAGTCACTGTTTTACACCAAAAACATGGTCAAAGTTTTTTTCTCATTATGCACTGAGTGCTGTAGGATTTTTTTATATATAGTGAACACTTACCACACAGACCTATTCTCTCATATGTAGGCCCAAATTTACCGGTCACAGCTTATCTGAGTGAGCTGAGCTCATGGCGACCAACAGTGGCTTCAAAGCCACCTTATCTTTCATGGACAATGTACAGTGTATGTGCTTTACACAACAAGAAGCATTTCTATTATTCATTGGAACCATGGCTAGGGCTAAAAGTGAGCAGGTTATAACAATAAATGGAGAAAAAGAAATTGGAATAACTTATGCAGCAAGTAGCACCACTAAACAGTAGCAGCAGGTTGGTGTGGCGACCCCAAAAATTTGAAATTATGATAGCCAAAATTAGTACCGGATTACTGATGGAACTGGATTACTGATTGCCGGATTAGTGATGGCAAACCTGTATTAGAAAAATAATTACTACATAGAAATACTGTACAAAAAAGTTAATTTTATTAACACACCAAAATAAAAAGAAAAGAAAGTTTAGAGACACGCAATAATATAGGTTCCAGAAAAAAAGAAATATAAATTACATAACTACAAAAAAAGAAGGCACAAGAAATGCCCTAGTAAGAAGGATTAAGGATTAAGGATTTTATTTCCTTGCATAGTTTACAATGTGTAATTACAATATTGATTTGCTAAGTGCAAAGAAAGCCACTATCATGCCGAGGCATTTCGGGCAGACTAAACCTAATGTTTTACAGACTACTTAATACTAGACATATATCATAGTTGGTTCAACAAGAGATAGAGAGACATGAGGAATACTTTATCAACAACCAGTGTCTATCAACATTCTTAAAGATACAATAAAATAAGGCAAATTTTTTGGAACCAGGAATAAAATAAGAACAAGTCACAACGGATATATCGGATCATTATTTAGTTGTAGCTACAGTTAGAGTAAAAGGTAGATGGGACAAAAAGAAAATGGCAACAGAAAGTAAGAGAGAGGTAAAAGTGTATAAACTAAGGGAGGAGGAAGTTAGGGTGAGATATAAGCAACTATTGGCAGAAAGGTGGGCTAGTGCAAGTATGAGTAGTGGGGGGGTTGAAGAGAGTTGGGATAGTTTTAAAAATGCAGTACAGTGGTCGCTCGGTTTTCATGCATCTCCAAACTCGAACATTTATGTAAGTGTATTTTCGTAAGTGCTGTTGCAAGTGTATTTTTGGGGGTCTGAAATAGACTAACCTACGTGACATTATTTCTTTAGGAAGTAAATTCGTTCGGTAATGGCCCTTGAGCAGCATTCTGGAACGAATTTTCGGCGAAAACCAAGGGACCACTGTATTAGAATGTGGGGCAGAAGTTTGTGGCTATAGGAGGGTGGGTGCAGGAGGAAAGAGGAGTGAGTGGTGGAATGAAGAAGTAAAGGGTGTGATAAAAGAGAAAAAGGTAGCTTATGAGAGGTTTTTACAAAACAGAAGTGTTAATAGAAGAGCAGAGTATAAGGAGAGTAAAAGAAAGATGAAGAGAGTGGTGAGAGAGTGCAAAAGAAGAGCAGATGAAAGAATGGGAGAGGCTCTGTCAAGAAATTTTGCTGAAAACAAGAAAAATTTTTGGAGTGAGATAAACAAGGTAAGAAAGCCTAGGGAACGAATGGATTTGTCAGTTAAAAACAGAGTAGGGGAGTTAGTAGATGGGGAGCTGGAGGTATTGGGTAGATGGCGGGAATATTTTGAGGAACTTTTAAATGTCGATGAAAAAAGGGAGCCGGTAATTTCATGTACTGGCCAGGGAGGTACAACATCGTTTAGGAGTGAAGAGCAGGATGTGAGTGTGGGGGAGGTGCATGAGGCATTATGTAGAATGAAAGAGGGTAAAGCAGCTGGAACTGACGGGATCATGACAGAAATGTTAAAAGCAGGGGGGATATAGTGTTGGAGTGGTTGGTATTTTTGTTTAATAAATGTATGAAAGAGGGGAAGGTACCTAGGGATTGGCAGAGAGCATGTATAGCTCCTTTATATAAAGGGAAGGGGGATAAAAGAGATTGTAAGAATTATAGAAGAAGAAGTTTACTGAGTATACCAGGTAAAGTGTATGGCAGGGTTATTATTAAAAGAATTAGAGGTAAGACAGAGAGTAGGATTGCAGATGAGCAAGGAGGCTTTAGAGTGGGTAGGGGATGTGTAGATCAAGTGTTTACAGTGAAGCATATATGTGAACAGTATTTAGATAAAGGTAGAGAAGTTTTCATTGCATTTATGGTTTTAGAAAAGGCATATGATAGAGTGGATTAGGGAGCAATGTGGCAAATGTTGCAAGTGTATGGAATAGGTAGTAAGTTACTGAAGGCTGTAAAGTTTTTATGAGGATAGTGAGGCTCAGGTTAGGGTGTGTAAGAGAGAGGGAGATTACTTCCTGGTAAAAGTAGGTCTTAGACAGGGATGTGTAATGTCACCATGGTTGTTTAATACATTTATAGATGGGGTTGTAAAAGAAGTAAATGCTAGGGTGTTGGGGAGAGGGGTGGGATTAATTTATGGGGATGATTAATTTATGTAGTGATGTATCGGATATCCGCATCCGAATCCGCGGAACATCCGCACAATTTGGTAGGTAGTAGGTTGGTAGACAGCAACCACCCAGGGAGGTACTACCGTTCTGCCAAGTGAGTGTAAAACGAAAGCCTGTAATTGTTTTACATGATGGTAGGATTGCTGGAGTCTTTTTTCTGTCTCATAAACATGCAAGATTTCAGGTACATCTTGCTACTTCTACTTACACTTAGGTCACACTACACATTCATGTACAAGCATATATATACACACCCCTCTGGGTTTTCTTCTATTTTCTTACTAGTTCTTGTTCTTATTTCCTCTTATCTCCATGGGGAAGTGGAACAGAATTCTTCCTCCGTAAGCCATGCGTGTCGTAAGAGGCGACTAAAATGCTGGGAGCAAGGGGCTAGTAACCCCTTCTCCTGTATATATTACTAAATGTAAAATGGGAAACTTTCGTTTTTCATTTTGGGCCACCCCATTTCGGTGGGAAACGGCCGACGTGTTGAAAGAAAGAAGAAGAAATTGCAAAATGGGAGCTAGACACAGTTACATTTTGCTGATGATACTGTGCTTATGGGAGATTCTAAAGAAAAGTTGCAAAGGTTAGTGGACAAGTTTGGGAGGGTGTGTAAATGTAGAAAGTTGAAAGTGAACATAGATAAGAGTAAGGTGATGAGGGTATCAAACGATTTAAATAAAGAAAAATTGGATATCACATTGGAGAGAGGAATTATGGAAGAAGTAAATGTTTTCAGATATTTGGGAGTTGACGTGTCAGCGGATGGGTTTATGAAGGATGAGGTTAACCATAGAATTGATGAAGGAAAAAAGGTGAGTGGTGCGTTGAGGTATCTGTGGAGACAAAAAACGTTATCCATGGAGGCAAAGAATTGACTGTACGAAAGTATAGTGGTACCAACACTCTTATATGGGTGTGAAGCATGGGTTGCAAATGCTGCAGCGAGGAGGAGGCTGGAGGCAGTGGAGATGTCCTGTCTAAGGGCAATGTGTGGTGTAAATATTATGCAGAAAATTCGGAATGTGGAAATTAGGAGGTGTGGAGTTACTAAAAGTATTTGTCAGAGGGCTGAAGAGGGGTTGTTGAGCTGGTTTGGTCATTTAGAGAGAATGGATCAAAGTAGAATGACTTGGAGAGCGTATAAATCTGTAGGGGAAGGAAGGCGGGGTAGAGGTCGTCCTAGAAAAGGTTGGAGGGAGGGGGTAAAGGAGGTTTTATGGGCGAGAGGCTTGGACTTTCAGCAAGCATGTGTGAGCATGTTAGATAGGAGTGAATGGAGACGAATGGTTTTTGGGACCTGACAAGCTGTTGGAGTGTGAGCAGGGTAACATTTTGTGAAGGGATTCAGGGAAACCAGTTAATTGATTTAGTTGGACTTGAGTCCTGGAAATGGGAAGTACAATGCCTGCACTTTAAAGGAGGGGTCTGGGATAGTGACAGCTGGGAGGGACTATTCTCAGCTGTCGTATCTGAGCGCCTCTGCAAAGACAGTGATTATGTATGAGTGTGGTGAAAGTGTTGAATGATGATGAAAGTATTTTCTTTTTGGGGATTTTCTTTCTTTTTGGGTCACCCTGCCTCGGTGGGAGACGGCCGACTTGTTTGGAAAAAAAAAAAAAAGTCACAACTATGAAACAGTGCAAAAGAGGACACAGGAAACATTTCTTCACAGCTTGTGATGGACAGTTGGAACGATATCCATGTGGGGGCAGCAGGTACTTCAACCATTTGAAAAAAAAAAATCAATATAAAGAAGAGAGAAGAGCACTAGCATAGCTCCAGTCCTGCTTTAATTATAAATGTAAAATAGGAATAAGTACTCAGGAGCAACGGGCTAGTAACCCCTTCTCCTGAATAAATTACTAAATTTAAAAAGAGAAACTTTTCTTTTTCTTTTTGGGCCACCTGCCTCGGTGGGATACGGCCAGTTTGTTGAAAGAAGAAGGAATAAGTACTGTAATTCCACACATTACCAGTGGAGTCCTGTGAATGTACTGACGATGAATCGATGGGGACGCTGTGTAGTGGTGTCCAGAGAGTCGGTAGCATCCACTGTTACTTTCTCCACTGGAGTTGTCACATAAAATGTTGAAGTATCTAACTTTTCATTTTGCTGGTTATTCTGCAAGTAATTTATTTATAAACAATATATACTATGTTATCATTATTATAATTTTATACATGGGACAGTGTTAATGCATAAGGACATACACAGTATACACAGACTTATAATGAAATAAAAAATATTAAAAGCCTGATATGTACAGTGGACCCCGGTTTACGTTATGCTCCAAACTCAAACAAATATGTAAGTGTATTTTTATAAGTGTATTTTTGGGGGTCTAAAAGGACTAATCTAATTTACATTATTCCTTATGGGAACAAATTCGTTTGGTAACGGCACTTGAACAGCATTCTGGAATGAAATAATGATGTAATACGGGGGTCCACTATGTTCCACAACCAGCTCTCCTTACCCTATATCACTCACTCATTTACCCCTACCTCACCTATGGAATCTGCGCATGGGGCTCAACATCAATAACTCATCTCAGACCATTAATAACAAAACAAAAGGCTGCAGTTAGAATGATGATAAATTCACACTCCAGACAACATACTCCACCAATATTAAAAAATCTAAACTTACTCACCATACAAGACATCCATACTTTTTACACTGCCTATTACATACATAGAACACTCTATGCAAATATTAACCCACCACTCAAACTTCTCCTTACCAACTTTAACAGGACACATGACCATAACACTAGACACAGATCACTCCTCGATGTTCCCCGTGTCCATCTAACACTATGCAAAAACTCAATTCATAAAAAAGGCCCGAAAATTTGGAATTCATTACCTGTGATTGCCAAAGAAACCCTGCCTGTACCTCAATTCAAAATGATGCTAAAAAACCACCTTCTCACCCAAACCTAAGTGCACAATACCCAACAAAGTTGATTAATCACTTAAATGTAAAAACCTGTTATAAATAATGCATACTGACCTAACTGTTTCTATAACATTAACAAATAAAATAACTCCCTCTCTTGTACTCTGTGTAAATTATATAATGACCATATAAACTGTAATTGCAATACAACTAATTGTTTTAATTTGTTTGATCTCATTCAATTAATTGCATTGCTGCAATTAATAAATTATTATGTTCAACTTATATTCAAATTTTACAACTTAGATACACAACTATACTTATTTTGTAAATTATCAACAATAATTTTTTACCATGTATTCTACTGTTAATTAATCTTAAGAATGCCCACAATGCTCAGCATATTAGGGGCTTTTGGCATGTACACCTCATTTATACCTAACTATGTAGTTCAACATTGTATCATGTCTAAATAAATTATTATTATTATTATTATTATTATTATTATATGGTGATTTCTGCACTACATTACTACTATAATAGAAAACCAAAATACACCACCAGTATAACAAGTGTATGCTTAACAATTCGCAAACAGGCGAAATTACTTACAAACATTATCTCTGCCAAGTTTACAGGTTTGAATTCTGCTGTGGACTGAGAGATAATGTTTGTAAATAGCAAGTATTTACAGTACTGTACATGGCACCATTCAAGTATACTATATATTTTTTTCAACACATCAGTCATCTCCCACTGAGGCAGGATGACCCAAAAAAGAAAGATCACCATCATTCAACACTTTCACCATCATTCACACATGATCCCTGTCTTTGCACAGGTGCCCTGATATGACAGTTTCGATGTCACTCCAAAGAGCAAATATACTCCAGCAAATATCTCTTTTGTGCACATGAAATATATTTACTGTATATAAAATGGTATTAAATTCTGTATATTCATAACTGATATGAAACAACCTTTTAAAAGCCTTAATACTGTAGGTCAAGAGATGTATAGTACATAGAGAAGTAAAATACAATGCAGTACTCTAAATGAATAATATACGGAGCTAAACTGTATAACAGCATGTTAATTCTTGTATTCATACTGTACCTCTTTGTTTGCTGCACGGTAACTAGTCTGGATGTGATTTCGAATGGACCTGGTGAGAGTATAATAAGGGGAGTTGGCATAAGACCCAGATGATATGTTCTTCAGGCGCTCCCCTGCCTTCAACTCTATATAGAGCGTGACAAGTCCATCAGCTACTAAATCATGCAAAGTATCAAAACGTTTCTCACCAACATAGTGTTTCTTGCCATCGTAGTATAAGCGGAAGTGTTTTATTTGATTGTTAAATCTGAAAGAAATAAGTCAAATATTAATTCACCCACATAACTTTTAAAATGTTAACATAATGCACTTGTACAAGTAATTTCTAAATAAAAGTACAATGGTGCCTAAATTTTCAATTATGGAAACAAAGTTAGAGGAGAGTGGGTTGTAGATGTAGTGTGGGTAAGCCCACACTATAATTACAACAAGCTGTTTCACAATTCAACTTAAATTATTAATTTGTTAAAACAAGCATACAAAGTACAGTACAGAATCCTTTATTGGAATTCCAATGTTGACATTACACCACAAATGGATCATTCAGTGAAAGACGTGGTGAAGACTCGATCCTCCATTTGTTGAGTCTTGACAGACGACCTTCATATTTGTACTTGCGCCAGTTTATTATTTGCAGCAATTACTCATTGATTACTGCGTGTTTTGTGCACTGTGGTGTGAAGATATTGTTCAAAATGTCAAAAAGGCTTATGGGTAATAGTGAAAAGAAAAAGAGGAAGCATTTATGTTTATCTATATCACAGAAAGTCAAAATGTTGGAAAAACTTGAGAGTGGTGTAAGTGTGAAGCATCTGGCTGAGCAGTTGGGCGTTGGAACAATAACTGTCTATAACTTAAAGAAACAGAAGGACAAATTATTGAAGTTATATGCTGAAAGTGATAAACAGAAGTTAATAAAAAATAGAAAAACATTGCATAGAGGGAACAATTGTTATGGGGCTATAGGACCCAACATGTATTGATGTACGTAATTAAGTAACATGAATACCTAATTATATTGAATTGATCACAATTTTGCTTAATGAGGTCTTGAGGTCAGGCCACCCTTAAGACTTAAAAAGAAGCTGAATTAACCTGATATTCTCAATATAATAGGTTATAAATACACACATTTAAATAAGTAGTTTATAAAGTAAGTCTTTTGTAAAAAGTAAATAAGGTGTATGATTATTATTATTGTGGGTACGTGTGTAGTGTGTGCAAGACGACAGTCTTTTGTGTTTGTGTGTTTTGAAGAGGGAGAAGCTCCTCCCTCTTTCTCTCTCTTCCCAAGATGGCTGCAGGAAGCTAGTACTGGTGGCTCTCTCTTATCTTATATTTATTTCTGGGCAGAATGGTGTGCCAGAGGTAAGAGGGATATAGTTTAAATTGAAGCAGCCAGCATAACCTATGAGTTATAGTGTGTCAAGACACTGAGGGTAGGAATGATGTTGAGAAAATGGGGTGTTAAGTGTGGAGGTGGACCATGCCATGTGGTTTGGGGATGCTAGTAACATGTGACTGCTATGGGTCATGTTATGAATAAGATCTGACTATTGTAAATATATATATAAATAGTGTATCTCTGAATATAAGGATATTTTTCTAATAGTGGTTTAAATAACCTTTTGAGAGGAATGGTGAGAGGACCAGTAGGTTTTCAGATACAGCAGCTAATCATGAATGTAAGTATTACCCTAGACTATAAGACCTTTAAGTAAAGTTAACCCCCACACTAGTACATGTAGGAGAACCTTGATGATAAAGTAAGGGAAAATAACATAACAACAATGAAGATCTCAATCGTGTAATGATGGAGTGGATTCATCAGCATTGAAGTGAGCATATGCCACTTAACAGAATGCTGATTTTGAAACAAGCAAAAATCTATCATGACAAACTGAATACTGAATGTAACTGTGAATATTCAGCAGCTGGTTACAAAAATTTAAGACAAGGCATGGCATTAAATATTTAAAGATTAGTGGTGATAAAACATCTGTTGATCATGAAGCAGCAGAGAAATTCATTGATGTGTTTGTCAAGATTGTTGCTGATGAAAATCTAACAGCAAAACAAATATACAATGCTGATGAGACATCGCTGTTCTGGTGTTATTGCCCCAGAAAAATACTGACTACAGCTTATGAAAGAGCTCCTACAGGAGTTAAGGATGCCAAGGACAGATTAACTGTGCTGGGATGTGCTAATGCAGCAGGCACGTATAAGTGTAAACTTGCTGTGGTAGGCACAAACCTGAGTCCTTGCTGTTTTAAAGGTGTGAATACCTTACAGTCCATTATTATGCTGACAAAAGGGCATGGATCACCAGGGACATCTTTTCTGATTGGTTTCACAAGATTTGTACCAGCAGCTCATGCCCAGTGCAGGAAGCCGGACTGGATGCTAAACGCAAGATTTTGTTATTCCTTGATCACTGCTGTTCATCCTCCAGCTGAACTTCTCATCAAAGATAATGTTTCTGTCATGTAATTTGCCCCAAATGTTACTTCATTAAGTCAGCCATGTGACCAAGGCATCCTTAGATCAATGAAGACTAAATATAAAGACAATTTTTTGAACAGCATGTTGGCAGCAGTGAACAGAGGCATGGGTGTAGACAGCTTGAAGGAGGAGTTTATTCTGATGGATGCTGTATACACAGCTGCCAATGCATGGAATCATATAACTAAAGACACCCTTGAACATGCCTGGCACAACCTCTGGCCTGCCGCTATGTTGAGTGATGATGGACAAAGTGATGAATTTAAAAGATTTCGCATGTCAAGTGAGAAAAAAGATGATTTCAGACCTCCTCACATACATACAAAGTATACTTTCAGAGTTCATCAGCAATCTGGAAGAAGTGGATATCGAATAAGTTCTTAACATCTATAATGATGCTCTAGTTGTTCATTCAATAACCGATGGTGATATAGTTAAGATGGTTCTGAATCAAGGTAATCCTGATGATAATAGTTACAATGAAGATGACATTGTTAACACAGTGGAAAAGGTGCCAATGGATAACATGGTGAAAATGCACTATGAACTTACTGAAGGGCTAGAGCAGCATGCATTCATAACGGAACAAGAAGTCATGTCAGTGTATAAAATCAAAGAGAGACTCCTATGACAAAAACCACTGTTACTGAGGCCGATGACACTGGAAGAAACATTAAAAAGTCATCCAGCACAGTGCTTCTTCATCCTTAGAGCATCCACTTCCAGGCCCCTCAACTGCTTTTGATGTTAGTCCTAGAGCATCCACTTCCAGGCCCCTCAACTTCTTTTGATGTTCCTCCTAGAGTATCCACTTCCAAGTCCCTCATCTGCTTTTGATGTTCCTCCTAGAGTATCCACTTCCAGGTCCCTCAACTGCTTTTCATGTTCCTCCTAGAGAATCCACTTCCAGGTCCCTCAACTGCTTTTGATGCTCCTCCTCAAAGTGATGTCATCAATGATGTACTCTCTCCCTCAAGTTTCACAGACCTGGCATAGTTGTAGTGTCTGGGCCTGCTTTTATCTTCTTTTTGTAAGCAGTGATCATGTTTATTTGGTACAGTACCCGCGAAGTACAGTACTGTGTTTAGACATCAGATAAAGGATTCTGTACTGTATTTTATACGTCCAAAGTGAAATTTAAAATATATACATATGCTCCTCGCATTACAATGGTTAGACTTAGAAGAATTTTGGGAAGATTTTAGCATCCGCCGTGTCCGCCTTGCTCCATGTTTTTTCGTGTTTTTCGCGGTCTCTTTTACGTGCTAGAACTTTAAAACTGTGCCAGTGATCTTATAAGGTACATCCCTCCAGTGCTCGGAACTAATCAGGCAGAAAACAGTTATACTGAGTCAAAAAAAAAGGGAATTAGTGTGCAAGAACATAGCAGAGCCATACTCCCAGATGGGAACTTAGGCTTAAGTGCCGTGTGAAATAACAAAAGAGAACAAATATTTGACAGAGGAAGGAAAGTCTCCCTGAAAATAGGGTGTAGATATAACTGTTATAGTGAATATCACAGTGGTGCCATAGTATACAGATAAGTTAATAAATGTTAAAGTGAAAACTAAGGCGGAAGTGTTAGGCCTAACGAGTTTCGTGTTTGAAATCAGTTGCCAGTGGTCGCCAGGTCCTTACCACGCAGGTCAGCTGTATTGATAATTTTAAACTGCTAGTGTACCTGAAAAAAACCTAGTGATTACATTGATATAAAAAAATTTCTATCGAAATACGAATAGGTGCACAATCTTGAGAAAATACGTAAATTGTCCAGCTTGAAAAAAAATACGATAACCAGTGTCGAGTTGTGAGTTGTCAGTGAACGATTTCAACAACATAAGACCGTATACCATCCAGTCAACCATAGTGAAAAACAGCAGTGTTGTGGTGGAGGTAGAAAAAAAATAGAAAAACTAAACCCAGTACAGTGATCCATAAGTGCCTAAAATCCCAGGTGGTAAACCAGGGTGAGGTTAACCAGGGTGCCAGAGGTACTGCCGTCCGTCATAGTAGGAGCTGCCAGAAGCACCGTTTTTTTTCTCCAATATATGCAAGTTATACTTTTTGTATCAAACTGATCCTTATTACTCTGTTTAATCATCTTCTAGTGGTCTGTCTCGCGTAACTCAAAAAATCTTTACATGATTCATTAAACAAGTGATACTGGATTTCGTCAGATCCAAGAAATAAGAGAACCAATGACCGGATTCAAAACTGGTATCCTCGACCGGATTCAATAAGCGGACGGGGTTTTAGGTGGCCTTATCAAACACCCAAACAATAACTTAAAGCGGTAAGATTGTCCCAAACACTTACACATGCAAATAAAATAGATACGATACAAATAGACGGATCACCACTTCAGGGAAGCTATTAGTAGAATATACAGTAAAACAACCAACAAAATCAATCATGAAAACCTGTGTAGTATGCAACCAAACAAACAAACGTTCCACTGGATGGATTACATGCAACTTCTGTGGTAAATGGAGCCACGCTCCTTGTGCAAGCATTCAGGAATCAACTACACAAGATATTAAACCAGGGAAGTGTTTTTGGGTATGCCCAAATGAGACCGAGCTGTGGAATAAAATCACATTGATATTAAAAGATGACAACATCAAATCGGCCTTCATAAAAAACATGACAGCATTCTATAACAGTTGGGAAAGTAAAAAATCTGGGCCAGATGGTGCTATCGCCCCTGGTACAGATGTTGCCCTGGTAGACAGTAACTGTAAGAATGGAGAAATAAATGATGGTGACCTGAAGGGGGACAGGAGCTCTAGTGGGAAACAGGTGTAGACAAGGACACACAAAAACCAATGTTACAAACTAGCAATACCACGGTAGATAGTAAACAGGGGGATGCACCGGAAAATACTGAAGATAAATTACCAGAAACTGATTAAGGCTCCATTGTTAGCACTAGTGCCAAAGATAGAAATGAGACAGGAACACACGCACCAATAGGGAATACAATGGGGAACACAGTCACAAAAAACCAGGGCAAACGGAAACCAGGCCTATGTGAATATTATGCACTTGGTATCTGCAGGCATGGAATATCTGGGAAAACAGATGGGACATGCAATTATGATCACCCCAGAAAATGCCGTGCCCATATGAAAACAGGAAAATGCAACCTCCCTCCTGTAAGCTTTTCCACCCTGAAATGTGCCACTCATCAGTTCAGGAAAGACAGTGCTATAACTTATATTGCCAGGCATACCACCTAAAGGGTACAAGACGAACACAGAGACATCCAGACCATGGGCAAAACCTGGGTAGCCACAGCCACTCCGAGAGAGAGAGGTTTTTTAGTGCCAGGAAGGAAAGAAAAAGCTGGCAAAGGAAATGAACAGAAATCAGTACAAACCAACTGCAATCATTTCTGGAGTGGAATCACAGTCAATGGCCTCCACTCCAACACAACAGATATTAGTGCCAGGAAAAAAAGACCCCCCCATACCACCAATCCAATGACATTCATCTTTGCAAATATACAGGGTCTAAAGCCAGCAACGAACAACAAGATACCTTACATCCGTGGACTGCTTACAGAGTCAAATGCTATGTTTGCGGCTTTCACAGAGACCCACATAAGAGATCACTTGGACAATGAAATATGGATCGCGGGCTACAACCTATACAGAAGTGACAGAGTGAACAGGCAAAAAGGATGGGGGTTGGCCTGTATATCACAGAGTCACTTATATGTTCAGAACTACTAAATGCCTCAAATAATGTAGTTGAAGTATTAGCAATAAAGGTCGAGAATCAAAACCTGGTCATCGTGGTTGTATACAAGCCTCCGGATGCAACGTCCCAACAATTCCAGGAACAGCTTCTGAAAATTGACCACTGTCTGGAAAATCTTCCAGCTCCTGCCCCCAACATCTTGCTCCTGGGGGATTTCAACCTAAGGCACCTAAAATGGAGGAATATTGCAAACAATGTGGTAGCAGAGATAACACCAGGAGGCAACTCAGATGAAAACTCACACACACATGAACTTTTAAATCTCTGCACCAAATTCATCTTAAACCAGCAAATAGTAGAGCCTACAAGATTAGAGAATATGCTGGACCTCATCTTCACCAACAATGATGATCTGATACGAAATGTCATCATATCAAAAACGATATACTCAGATCACAACATAATAGAGGCCCAGACATGTATGCGGGGATCCCCAGATCGACAAAATGTGATCAGCCGTGAGGGAGCCTTCTCCAAATTCAACTTCAATAACAAAAACATAAGGTGGGACCAAGTAAACCAAGTCCTAAATGATATAAACTGGGAAAATAGCCTAAGCATCATGGATCCTAACCTATGTCTAGAACAAATTAACTCTGTGGCACTTGAGGTTTGCTCAAGGCAAATTCCCTTAAGGAAAAGGAGAAGATGTAAACTAGAAAGAGAGAGGCGCTCCCTATACAGGCGAAGGCAAAGAATAACGGAGCGGCTACAAGAGGCCAATATATCTGAAATACGTAGGGAGACACTGGTCAGAGAAATAGCAAACATCGAATTAAAACTAAAGAAATCTTACAGGAATCAAGAAACGTGGGAAGAACTAAAAGCGCCAAAGTATTTCTTTTCTTATGTCAAATCAAAGTCGAGAACAACATCTAGTATTGGGCCCCTACTTAAACGGTTTGGGTCCTACACAGATGACAGCAAGGAAATGAGTGAGTTATTAAAGTCCCAGTATGACTCAGTTTTTAGAGAGCCGTTAAACCAGGCTGAAAGTCGAAGACCTAAATGAATTTTTTATGAGAGTGCCACAGAACTTGGCAGACGCATGCCTATCTGACATTACCCTGATGCCAAATGACTTAGAAAAGGCAATGACATGCCCATGCACTCCGCTCCAGGCCCAGACTCATGGAACTCCGTGTTCATCAAGAACTGCAAAAAGCCCCTATCACGCGCTTTTAACATCCAATGGAGAGGGAGCATGGACACTGGGGTCGTCCCGCAGTTACTAAAAACAACAGACATAGCCCCACTCCACAAAGGGGCAGTAAAGCAATAGCAAAGAACTACAGACCAATAGCGCTAACGTCCCATATCATAAAAATCTTTGAAAGGGTTCTAAGAAGCAAGATCACCACTCATCTAGATACCCATCAATTACACAACCCAGGGCAGCATGGGTTTAGAGCAGGTCGCTCCTGTCTGTCCCAACTACTGGACCACAAATACAAGGTTCTGGATGCTCTAGAAGACAAACAGAATGCAGATGTTATATACACAGACTTTGCAAAAGCCTTTGACAAGTGTGACCATGGTGTAATAGCACACAAAATGCGTGATAAAGGAATAACAGGAAAAGTTGGTAGATGGATCTATAATTTCCTAACAAGTAGAACACAAATAGTAGTAGTCAACAGAGTAAAGTAAGAGGTAGCTACAGTGAAAAGCTCTGTTCCACAAGGCACAGTTATGTACTCGCTCCCATCCTGTTCCTCATCCTCATATCGGACATAGACAGGGATATAAGCCACAGTGCCATGTCTTCCTTTGCAGATGACACCCGAATCTGCATGACAGTGTCCACCGTTGAAGACACTGCAAGACTCCAAGCAGACATAAACCAAATCTTTAAATGGGCTGCAGAAAACAATATGAAGTTCAATGATGAGAAATTTCAATTACTCAGATATGGAAAACGTGAGGAAATTAAAATCTCATCGGAGTACAAAACAAATTCCAACCACACAATAGAGCGAAAACTAATGTCAAAGACCTGGGAGTGATCATGTCAGAGGATCTCACCTTCAAGGACCATAACACTGTAGCAATCGCATCTGCTAGAAAAATGACAGGATGGATAATGAGAACCTTCAAAACCAGGGATGCCAAGCCCATGTTGACACTTTTCAGGTCACTTGTTCTATCTAGGCTGGAATATTGCTGCACACTAATTGCACCTTTAAAGGCAGGTGAAATTGCTGACCTAGAAAATGTGCAGAGAACCTTCACGGCACACATAACTGCGATAAACCACCTCAATTACTGGGAACGCTTGAAGTTCCTAAACCTGTACTCCCTAGAATGCAGGCGGGAGAGATACATTATTATATACACATGGAAAATTCTCGAGGGATTAGTACCAAACTTGCACACGAGAGTCACTCCCTACAAAAGCAAAAGACTTGGCAGGCGATGTAACATCCCCCAATGAAAAGCAGGGGTGCCACTAGCATGTTGAGAGACAACACAATAAGTGTCAGGGGCCCAAGACTATTCAACTGCCTCCCAGCATACATCAGGGGGATTACCAACAAACCCCTGGCTGCCTTCAAGCAGGCACTGGACAGGCACCTAAAGTCGGTACCTGACCAGCCAGGCTGTGGTACGTACGTTGGACTGCGTGCAGCCAGCAGTAACAGCCTGGTTGATCAGGCTCTGATCCAACATGAGGCCTGGTCACAGACCAGGCCGCAGGGGCATGGACCCCTGGAACTCTCTCCAGGTATACTCCAGGTATCAGGATGAACTTATATTCATTTATTTGCTTTTCAATACTACTGGTATTTAGTTAGATACAGTAATTATGTATTTGTTTATTTACTTATTCAGTGACAGTAGTTATTTATTTAGTAATCATATATTCATTTTCGACTCACAATATTTTCAACTTACGATGAGTTCACTAGAACATAACCCCATCATAAGTAAAGGAGAACCTATTATGGTACTAAGTTCAGAAATACAAGTAATAGTACTAGTGTTTAAAAACCTGATATGTAGAGTATTAACCCTTTCGGGGTCGGTGCCATACTAGTACGTTTTACGAGCAGGGGTTGGTGCCGTACTAGTACGCCTAAATTCTAGCGGCCTCAATTTAAGCAGAAAACGTCTGGTAGGCATACATATGAAAGAATAGGTCTGTGTGGTCAGTGTGCGCAGTATAAAAAAAATCTTGCAGTACACACTGCA
Organism: Cherax destructor; assembly: GCA_009830355.1. Classification (NCBI taxonomy): domain Eukaryota; kingdom Metazoa; phylum Arthropoda; class Malacostraca; order Decapoda; family Parastacidae; genus Cherax; species Cherax destructor. Next base: position 60,419 of record WNWK01005486.1, on the reverse strand, counting down.
TAATGAGAGAAAAAAAACTGACCGTTTTTTTCGATTAAAACAGCGATTTTGCAGTCGATTTTCGTATGGTATTTATTGATGTATTCTCGTTTTCTTGGTCTCATTTGATAGAATGGAAGATATATTACAGAAATGAAGATGATTTTGATTGGTATGACAATGACAAGTACCTTGAAATTGAGCTCAAAGTAGTGAAAATGTTCGATTTTTGACGATGTTCAAGAGTAAACAAATCACACCATGCGTCCAATACACATCAACTGGCGAGTCTTATATTCATGCACAAGTGCTCTGATATTATTTATACCATTTTTACAATGATGCAGTTGTATACATAACAGTAAATCTTCTATTTTTGTGAGAATAAAAATTCAAAATGGAAAGCAAAAGTAATGGAACAGGGGCCTGGAGACGTGGCTAATGAATAGAGAACATGTTATTTTAGTGCCAGGAATGTCTGCCTTGTTTACTCTGGACCCTATTTTGAAATTGGCATTGTTTGAAATTTGTGTGAAATTGGAAAATTGCCATTTTCTGACCACTATTTTGGGTAGATGAAATTGGTAAATAGGCAGTTTCTTCTACTCATTCGATAGAAGAAATGGAGTTCTAGCGAAATAGCTATAATTTTAGGAGACTGAAACATTGGAATTTGTCGAAAATAGGGCTCGAAGTGGGTGAAATCGCCGATGCGTCAGTGTCATAGATACCGATAACTTCGCGAAAGCATAATTTCGTTAGTTTTCGATCAAATTTCATAATTTTGGTGGCGTTATGATCGGAAAAAGATTCTCTATCATTTCATAAGAAAAAAATAATTGTTTTTTCCAAAAATTTCGACCCCAGGAACACTTTCCTGAGAAGGCCTGTCGATCCCCAAAGGGTTAACATTAATTTATTTACACATAAGGTACTTACCGCATACTTAGAGTGTAAAATCCCTCGGCTTTCTCACTATGTCGCACAAGATACGTCCCTTCGAGCGTGAGAAGCTCTTGGCACAGGTGTCGTCCAATTCCACCATGATACTCCAGACCGTAATGAGAGGGACTGTCTGGTGGTCTATCAGTGCACAAGACAGCAGCTGGTTTGGGTGCTTCCTCTTGAAGCTGGTACACTGAAAGATTGAATACAAACTTAAACTTCTCATTATTATTATTATTGTTATTTTCATGGGGAAACATCTTTACTGAATATAAATAACACTAATTAACCAGATTAGTCCATGACTGCACATGCACCACCATTTAAAAAAAAAAAAAAAAAAAAAAAAAATCAGTATAAAATATGTTCAACAATTATAGACAGATATCATATATGATGGTAATGCTTGGACTGGGTGTTGGTGGTAGCAGTGATGACTGTTCATTTGGAAACAGACAATTGTCTCCAGGGTCTTCATCAAATAAAGCAGCTCGTTGGTGAAGCATCCACCATCACCATTACACTATTACCAACACCATTACACTACCACTATCACCACTACAATACCACTGGCACCACTACATTACCATCATCACCACTACACTACCACCATCACCACTACACTACCACCATCACCACTACACTACCACCATCATCACTACACTATTGCCAACACCACTACACTACCACCATCACCACTACACTATTGCCAACACCACTACACTACTGCCAACACCACTACACTACTGCCAACATCACTACATTACCACCATCACCACTACACTACCACCAACACCACTACAACACTACTGGCACCACTACACTACCACCATCACCGCTACACCATTACCAACACCACTACACTACCACCATCACCACAACATAATGACTAACAACATGCTCATTGGAGAAGCCAGATACAGTGGTCCCTCGTGTTTCGGTCATAATTCGTTCCAGGAGCTAGACCTTAACACGAATTACTCGAAACTCGAAACCTTATTTCCCATAAGAAATAATGTAAATACAATTAATCCGTTCCACACACCCAAAAATATTAAAAAATAATAAATTTAAATTATATTAATTATATTTCTACATACACAAAACAACATTATTAACACACAATAATAAATACATAATAAATAATAAATAACATTTACTTACCTTTATTGAAGAGAGTTGCTGGCATCTGGAAGATAGGGAGGAGGACAGGGGAAGGGGTTAGTGTTTGGAAGGGGAATCCCCCTCCATAAGGACATCAGGTAACAAGTCCTTATCTGGGGTTACTTCCCTTCTTTTTCTTTTAATGCCACTAGGACCAGCTTGAGAGTCACTAGACCCCTTCCTAGAAAAGTAACTGTCCAGAGTGCTCTGTTTCTGGCGCCTCTTTAACATTTTCCTGAAGTGGTGGTCAGCTTTATGGTCATTAGTAATTAGTTATTATGTAAATCTGGCTAGAGCTTGGAATAAAACGATTAGCTCCAGGCTAATCGTTTTATGTGCTTAACTGTCCACTTATTGAGGAATACAGAGACAGTATAATAACCTATGCGATATGTCAAGATATCTTATTAATGAAAATAAGATACCATATATATTAAGTAAATTTCCTAAATTTGCTAGTAACAGATAATTCAACTGTAGCTATAAATCCAGATGTACTCCTGTTAACCCTTTTGGGGTTTAGTTCCTAGGCCTTTTGTGTATCCATATGTTCTTGAACTATTCTCCACAGGATAGATATGTGGTGCACAATAAACTAGCCACTTCGGTGGCAAAATCTAATCTTATGCAAGAGTCTAGTGCTATTTGAAATTTTCATTTGGCAAACCTACCAGTCAGCTGTGTCAGTGGTAAACCACAGAACGAACCATTAACATGTAATGTCTCAGGCTTAACATAACTTTATTACCGTAGATAACCATTATCTTTTTGTTTCAAAATTTAGCAAAGCGTTTGCCTAAAACTGCAAGTTTACACTTATACATGCCTGCTGCATTAGCACATCCCAGCACAGTTAATCTGTCCTTGGCATACAACAGAACGCACATTCACAATACAAGGTATAAGGCACTCTTCAACATCCCTAGTGTCAGTCTCACACTATACAAAAATGCAATGCACATAAAGGGCCAGAAGATCTGGAACTCACTACCTGAACCAGTAAAGGATCCCCAGACTACTTATAAGACTTTGCTTAAAAATCATCTCTCTCAATACTAACCAAACCAACCAAAACAACTTCTAATCAGTTACATTACTGTATATTATATGACCTCTTGACTATTAAACATCTGCCAGTCCATGAAATATTACTGCTTGAACCATTAATTATAATATTGTTTTTAATATGTGCAACTTCAAGATTACAGTGGACCCCTGCCTAACGAGCACCCCGGAAATCATACAATTATACAAGTATAATATTGTAAGTGCTTGTGGAAGTGTATTTTTGGGGTCTGAAATAGACTAACCTACGTGACATTATTCCTTAAGGAAGTAAATTCGTTCGGTAATGGCACTTGAGCAGGCTTCTGGAATGAATTTTGCTCGTTAGGCGGGGGTCCATTGTATTATTCTTATAAACCTCCACCTTGACTACCTTGCATTAGAATTAAGATGAAATAAAGATTTTAATAAAAGTTAACCACTCTTATCTTGTCTAGATTTAAGTAGTTATTATGTATTAGGATTAGTCTGCTTGAAATGTCCCAGAATGATAGTGGCTTTCTTTGTAATCAGCAAACAAAAATTGTAATTACACATTGTAACCTTTACGAAGAAATAAAATCTTTATTTTTTTTCTTTCTTTAACTCCTGTAGGAGCTCTCTCATCAGCTATAGTCAGTGTTTTTCTGGGGCAATAACACCAGAACAGCGATGTCTCATCAGAATAGTAAATTTGTTCTGCTGTTAGATTTTCATCACCAATAATCTTGGCAAACACATCAATGAATTTCTCTGCTGCTTCATGATAAGCAGATGTTTTATCACCACTAATCTTTAAATATTTAATGCCGTGCCTTGTCTTAAATTTTTATAACCAGCTGCTGAATATTAACAGTTAACTCCAGTATTCAGTTCGTCATGATAGAATTTTGCTTGTTTCATGCTCAGCTGATGAATCCACTCCATAAATACATGATCCATTTGTGGCACTTCATGTCAACACTAGAAAACCTTTTTGATTTTGGAGGTTTTCAGATTTTGGAATTTAGGATAAAGGATTGTTTATTGTAGTAGCTGTAGTAAAAGTAGTGTAAGTAGTCAAAAGGCGAGAAAAAAGGAGCACTGCAGGAGAGCTAATCGAGAGTGGGACCAAAAACACAAGAGACAAAGCTAGGACTAAGATTCATACAAGGAAAGTTGTGTATAAGAGAAGTTTCAACACGATGGCAGATGTGAAGGCTAGAGGAAGAGAAGACAGTTTTAGCAGAGGACCAGTTAATAACATGACAGAAAAGAGCATTGTTATACATACATACAAATAAAAAATTTGTTTCTTTGCAAAGGTTGCAATGGAAGATTACATTTTATAATTTGTTAGGTACAAAAAAGGCACTATCACGCCGGGTCATTTTGGGCAGACTAATCCTAATGCAGCTTCTCCTCACTTAGCGATGTACTTGTTTACCGACAATTTGAACTTACGACGAGCTCTCTGACCAGTTTGCATACCTAAATAATGCATATTAGAGCTGATTTTTTTCTATTCTATTTATTATAATACAGTGGACCCCCGAGTAACGTAAGGCTCATATATCGTAAAAGTCGTGAAACGCAAGCTTTTTTCGATATCGTGTATCGTAAATGGACTCGTGTATCGTAATGTATTAGACCTGTCCGCTTGCTCCGTGCCTGCCCTGCACCTGCGCAGGACGCCAGTGAAGCGTTGTTTACCACTGAGAGAACATTACCCAGCGCGCTCTTTCAAACATTCACAATACATTTGGTGTCTTTTTTGGTGGTTTAGTGATTGTCACTGTGAAATAAGTCACCATGGGTCAAAAGAAGCTTCCTAGTGGCACCCCAGTGGTAAAGAGAGTGAGGAACACCACTCCAGATGAAGTTGCAAGAGCTTCATCTGGAACAGCAACAGACCACAGCTGAGGTTATTGCTTCACAGGAGGAGGAAGAGAGAGAGAAGGAGGTGCCTTCTTCAGTGCTTAAGGAAATTTGTTCCAAGTGGAACGATGTGCAAAGTTTTGTTGAAAAACACCACCCTGAGCAAGCTGAAATGAGCCTTCTGTGCAACCACTTCAGTGACAGAGCCATGTTGTACTTCAGGAAAGTATTAAAGAGTCGCCAGAAACAGAGGACTGTGGACAGTTATTTCACCAGGCAGGGGTCTAGTGACTCTCAAGCTGGTCCTAGTGGCATTAAAAGACCAAGAAGGGAAGTAACCCCAGAGAGGAACTTGTTACCTGAAGTCCTTTTGGAGGGGGATTCCCCTTCCAACCACTAACACCCTGCCCTTGTCATCCTCCCTATCTTCCAGATGCCTGCAACTCTTCAATGAAGGTAAGTAAATGTATATATATATATTGTTTTTTATTATTTAGTATGTCAATATTTTTGGGTGGAATGGATTAATTGTATTTACATTATTTCTTATGGGAAATAAGGTTTTGAATTACGTATTTTTCGTGTTAAGTAATAGCTCCTGGAACGGATTAATTACGTTAGTCGAGGGACCACTGTATACAGTACACTACTGTATAATAACTTATATACCAGAAATGTTATATATGGTGCAAAGGTGACATTAAAACAATATCAAAGATGGTTGACATAAACCCACTACCATTATAGTATGCTCCTCACTTAGCGACTAATTCGTTTACCGATGTGGTCTTAGGAACAGAACTCCATCATTAAGTGAGAGAGGCTGTACTTTAAGACTACTTAAGTCTAGATAATTCAAAGTTTATATAACTACTATAGGTACGGGTGAACATTGTTTTTCTTTTTTTAACACACTGACCGACTCCCACTGAGGTTATGTGACCTTGAAAAGAAGAAACAGTTTCACCATCACTCATGTCCAGCTAACTGGTTTCCCTGAATCCCTTCATAAATGTTACTACTGTTATATCTGTGAATCTCTCTTAATGGTTTTGGAGCTGCTCATCATTGCAGCCCAGTCTTGGACCGTTCTCATATACACAGTACAGTGGACCCTCGGTTTTCGTTGAAAATTCATTCCAGAATGCTGTTTGAGTGCCATTACCGAACGAATTTGTTCCCACAAGGACAAATGTAAATTAGATTAGTCATTTCAGAACCCCAAAAATACATTTACAAAAGCTCTTACAAAAATACATTTACATAATTGTTCGAGTTTGGAGGTGAACGAAAACTGAGGGTCCACTGTACTTTTAAACTTCATATTTTTTTATGAAGCTTCTAGCCCTGGTATGTCCAGTTCAGCAAGGTTAGTGTATACCACTTTTATTTCCCAATAATGTCTGTTATATGCATACATAAAAGAAAGTAACTTACATGCATCACAAAGGTACCACACAGTCATGATTGAATGCTGTAAAGTTTACATAAATACTCAAACTATGTGATATCAAGTACTTTGTAAAAGTCCATTATAGTTTTAGTTATGCATATACAGTACTCTATCACTTGACATTATAATGTATTACAGCAAGTGTCCACTGCAACATTTCCTTGAACATACAGCATTATTGTAAATTCACATATTTTTTAGTTAAGTCTGCATGTTAACAAGAATGGGCAGATATATAATCACTGTTACACTAGCACAGACGACACCTCTAATAAGCTCAGCAGAAGACACACAGGAAGCTCTTTCTGATAGTACTGTACATCAACACTCTTATCTCTATGATGTCCAGCTTACACAAATTACGATCCAGTGTAAATTTACAGTATTATTAGTTTTGTAGATGAAAACTTTATTCAGATTATCCCAGAAGGGTTAGTAACCCAGGATAACCAAATATAGCCAATCACTGTGGCTTATTTCTACTCAAATCCTTTTTAGGTTCTTGCTCCAGGATGCAACACTCATCAGTCTAGTAGACTCCAGATACAAGGTACGTATGTATTTAATGCTCGTTAACAGGGACAATAGATGTCACAAAAATCTGCCCTGTGTCTCCTTGGTAGCAAGCCAAGAATGCTAACCACTGTGCTCCAAGGTATAGTGTTCATTTTGCTTGAAAGAGGAAAATAATTGCAAAGTTTCCAAGCAGCAATGATATTCCCCACATAGAAGAAATGTAAACGTAAATTTTGCAACAGACGCCAAACATAAAATTTGTGTAACAACAGTTCTAATATCATTTACGATTAAAAGAGATTACTAGTACAGTTAACCCTCTAATTAACAGACTAATAGGGAAAGGGGTGTACGAAGTCAACCAGATACAGTGGTACCTCGACTTACGTTTTTAATCCGTCAGAGAGGGCATTTCTTAAGACGAAACAAACGTAACACGAATCAATTTTCCCCATAAGAAATAATGGAAATAAATTTAATCCGTCCAAGACTTCCAAAAGTAGTTAAATAAAATATTTTTTAGAACTTTTGGACATTAAATAATAAATAATTGAATAAAGAATACATAAATACACATGCAAATATTGTACAATAACATGTCACTTACATTTATTGAAGAGTTGTTGATGTGTGGAGGACGGGAGGAGGGGAGAAGGTGGAGTAGTATGCTAGTGTTTGAAGGGGAATCCTTCCATTAACACTGCAGGTGGTAAGTTCTTTCTGGGGTTACTTCCCTTTTTCTTTGAATGCCACTAGGACCAGCTTGAGAGTCACTAGACCTCTTTCTAACAACAAATTTGTCCAGGGAGCTCTGTGTCTGGCGATTCTTTAACACATCCCTGAAATGACACACCACTGTGTCATTGTACAGGTTGCCAGCACGGCCTGCAACAGCATGGTTAGGGTGATATTCATCCATAAATGCTTGCACATCACTCCATTTGGCACAGATCTCCCTAATCCTTGAAGAAGGCACATTCTTCCATTTTTGTTCCACCTCCACCTCCTCCTCTGAACCATTGTCCTGACCTCTGCTCTCTTGTTCCAGTTGCTGTTGAAGCTCTTGCAGATCTTCAGTGGTTAGCTCTTCCTTGTGCTCCTCCACCAACTGTTCCACATCCTCACCACTCACCTCTAACCCCAAAGACTTGCCCAATTCCACAATTTCTTCCAAAACAGGCTCAGGCTCAGGCTCAGGGTTCTGAGGCTCAGCCCCAAAACCTTCAAAATCCCTCTCTAGGACACAGTCTGGCCACAATTTTCTCCAGGCAGAGTTCAAAGTCTTGGTAGTCACCCCCTCCCAAGCCTTACCTATAAGGTGTACACAATGCAGCATATGGAAATGTTTTTCCAAAATTCTCTTAGGGTTATGTTCATGTCTGTGGTCACATCAAAGCACTTTTGAAACATTGCTTTGGTATAGAGTTTTAAAGTTGGAAATGACCTGCTGGTCCATGGGCTGGAGGAGAGGAGTGGTATTAGGGGGCAAGAACTTCACTTTGATGAATTTAAACTCCTCCACAATTTTCTCTACCAAGTTTGGAGGATGACAAGGAGCATTGTCCATTATCAGGAGGCACTTAAGTGGCAAATTATTTTCCTCGAGATATTTCTTCACACTGGGGCCAAACACTTCATTGAACCAATCTAAGAAAATGTCCTTTGTGACCCAAGCCTTTTGTTAGACTTCCACATCACACACAAGTTAGACTTGCTGACACCGCATCTGCCAAACACTCGGGATTTTCAAAAGATACACTAGTAAAGGCTTCACTTTGCAATCACCACTGGCATTGGCACAAAGCATCAAAGTTAGCCTGTCTTTCATAGGCTTATGTCCTGGCTGTGCCTTTTCCTCCTGAGTAATATAGGTCCTGTTGGGCATTTTCTTCCAAAACAGGCCTGTTTCATCACAATTAAACACTTGTTGGGGGAGGAATTGTTCAGCCTCTAGGTACTCCTGGAATTCAGGCACATATTTTTCAGCCGCACTTTGTCACAACTGGCTACCTCACCATGCCTCACAACACTATGTATGCCAGTACGCTTCTTAAATTTTGAAACCAGCCTCTGCTGGCTTTAAATTCGCTCACTTCACTCGTTGCAGGCATTTTCTTAAGAGATCATCATGCAACTGCCTTGCTTTTCACATATTATTCCCTCCGAAACAGTATCTCCTGCTAACTGTTTCTCGTTGATCCACACCAACAACAACCTTTCCACATTTTCCAGCACTTGTGGTCTGTGTTTTGTGATCACAGATGCACCTTTTGCAACAACAGCTTCCTTGATTTTACTTAAATATTTCTTATCCACAATGGTAGAGATGGTAGAATAGGGTTTACCATACAGCCTGGCCAGCTCACTGATACGCACTCCACTTTCATATTTTTCTATTATCTCCTTCTTCATTTCTATCGTACATATATTTCTGTTCCTCTTTGCCACAGGCTTAGCACTAGGATCTTTCCTTGGACCCATGGTAGCTTATTTAGCAGTTGCAAGCACTAAAAACAGTGGAATAATGACAATATACTGGTATGAATGCGTGGGTGTGGGTGGGTGGTCCCGCTTGTAAACAATAGCACACTGACGCTCCCTGGAGTGCGCGCTCAGCTGGGCTCCAAGCGGACAGGTCCGGTACGAAAGGCGTAAGACGAATCAATCAACGGATGTCGCATTCAAATTTCTTACGTTATAAGTAACGGATATCGAATATAACGTAAGGTGATAACAACGTAAGTCGAGTTACCACTGTACTAGGAATATGGGTATTTTAACCTGTAATACTACAGTACAGTACTGTACTGAACAACACATGTATGCATAAGTGGCACAAAATAAAAATTGGTGTGGGAGGCCTATGGCTCAGGGAACAATAACAACAGACCCATCCTGGAGGTGGCTGCTCTGGCCCATACTGGACAAACATTGAGTCAATGGGCTTCGGAAAACCAGACACTATCGCTATGGAAAAAATCTAGAATAATGGACTTTTTTTCCATTTTGCTCAATGATTCCAATGTTTCTCCAGCCAATTTTTTTGTTTGAATTTCCCAAAATCCATTAACAAGAGGTCTCATTGCAGTCATACATTGTGAATATAATCTGTGGTAGCTGCAGGATCATTTACAAAAGTAAGAGAATACTATTGCTATTCCTTCATAGACTGAATGCCAGGTGCATGATGTTAAACTCATTTTTACAGAAAACTTTCAATTTAATGGACTTTGGAAATACGTACCTCCCACTATTATAATAATAATAATGAATTTATTATAATAACAATAAAAATAATAATACAGTGGACCCCCGAAAATCGGCCTTAATCCGTTCCAGGATCTAGGCCTAAAATCGAACTGGCCGATTTCTGAACCCTTATTTCCCATAAGAAATAATGTAAATACAATTAATCCGTTCCAGACACCCAAAAATATTCACAAAAAATAAATTTTATAGAGAATAACTATAGTTTTACATACACAAAACACATAATAACAAGAAATAATAAACTTACATTTAAAATAACATTTACTTACCTTTATTGAAGAGACTTGCTGGCAACTGGAAGATAGGGAGGAGGAGTAAGGGAGGGCTTAGTGTTTGGAAGGGGAATCCCCACTCCCTGCCTTCCTGCTACACTCCCTGCATGCCTGCTACACTCCCTGCATGCCTGCTACACTCCCTGCATGCCTGTTGATTTGCTTTTGCCATATATCCTGGCAAGCACCCCCACACATACGCCACTCTCATATTTTTCTACTATCACCTTCTTCAGTTCGATGGTGTTCCTCACTTTCTTTACCACAGGGATGCCACTAGGAAGCTTCTTTGGACCCATGGTGACATATTTCACAGAGACAATCACTTAATCACCAATAAACACAATAAATTTATTGTGAAAGGTTTGAATGAGAGCGCTGGGTAATGTTCACTCAAAGGTAAACAATGCTAGACTGGCTCACGACGCCTGCATAGCGAGGCGCGCAAGTGCGGGGTAGGCAGACAGGTCTGGTATGCGGGCCGATAATCGGGGAAAAATTGGGCCGAAAAAAGCGATAGATTTTCAAGCTGGCCGATAATCAGACCGTCCGATTTGCGGGGGTCCACTGTATACTAATTAAACAAATAATTGTAATCAATAATGTGTCAAGCTTCCTAGAAGCTTTGTGGATATGTATAGATAAATGAATCATTTTAATGCTGTAATATTCCCGGTATACCTGGAGTATACCTGGAGGGTGTTCTAGGGGGCAACACCCTGCAGCCCGGTCTGTGACCAGGCCTCATGGTGTATCAGGACCTGATCAACCAGGCTGTTACTGCTGACCACACGTAAACTGACATATTAGCCACAGCCCAGCTGGTCAGGTACTGACTTTAGGTGCCTGTCCAGTGCCTTCTTAAAGACAGCCAGGAGTCTACTGGTAATCCCCCTTATGTATGCTGGGAGGCAGTTGAACAGTCTTGGGCCCCTGACACTTATTGTGTTGTTTCTCAGCATACTCTTGGTGCCCCTGATTTTCATTGAGGGGATGCTGCATCTCCTGCCAAGTCTTTTACTTTCTTAGGGAGTGATTTTCGTGTGCAGATTTGGGACTAGTCCCTCTAGGATTTTCCAAGTGTATATTATCATGTATCTTTCTCGCCTGCATTCCAGGGAATACAAATCAAGGGGCTTCAACCGTTCCCAGTAATTTAAGTGCTTTATCATACTTATACAGTAGTATCTCGGTACTCGAACTTAATTCATTCCAGAAGGCTGTTCGAGTGCCGATCTGTTTGAATACCTAATGAATTATTCCCATAAGGAATAATGTAAATTAGATTAATCCATTTCAGACCCTCAAAAATACACCTACAACAGCATTTTAACATGAAGTTTACAAGCCTAGCATGCTTTGAACACTTCACTACCTGTATCAGCACTCGTTTCAGAAGTGTTTTTCAAGAGATCAGAATGAAGATGTTTTGCTTTTTTTGCAAACGAAGGTCTTAGAAACACTATCACCAGCTAACTGTTTTTCATTGATCTAAATCAACAACAATTTCTCAACCTCTTCAACTGTTTGAGGCCTTTGTTTCGTAACCGCTTTCACTCCTTCTGCAGCAGCAGCCTTTCTAATGGCCTCTATTTTTTAGTATCATAAGAGATCATAGATTTCGCCATATGAAACTCGGTAGCAAGATCAGAGAAACGGGCACCGCTAACATATTTCGCTACGAGTTCTTTTTTGATCTCTATTGTGACTCTAACCAGTTTTCTCTTTGGCTGGCTGTTATCACTAATCTTCCTAGGCCCCATGGTGATTTATACAAATATAAAAAACACCAAAAAATGCGAAGAAACACAAAATAGTTTACAGCGAAGTTCTGGTAGGTCGTGTTTGTTTGGTCGAGTGCCAAGCAAACGGTCAACTACCGAGCAATTTTTTACCGAACAAAGCATTCGAATACCGAATTGTTCGAGTTGGGAGCTGTTTGAGTACCGAGGTACTACTGAACGTGCCATGAAAGCTCTCTGTATATTCTCAAGGTCTGCAATGTCACCTGCCTTGAAAAATGCTGTTAGTGTACAGCAATATTCCAGCCTAGAGAGAACAAGCGATTTGAAAAGAATCATCATGGGTTTGTCACCTCTAGTTTTGATGGTTCTCATTATCCATCCTATCATTTTCCTAGCAGATTTGGTAGATACATTGTTGTGATCTTTGAAAGTGAGATTCTCTGACATTATCACTCCCAGGTCCTTCACATTAGTTTTTTGTTCTATTGTGTGGTTGGAATTTGTTTTATACTACAATACAGTTTCAATTTCCTCGAGTTTTCCATAGCGGAGTCATTGAAATTTGTCTTCACTGAATTTCATGTTTTCTGCTGCCCATTTGCAGATTTGGTTGACGTCCACTTGGAGATCTGCAGTGTCTTCGATGATACTGTCATGCAAATTCGGGTGTCATCTGCAAAGGAAGACAGCACTGTGGTTTACATCTCTATCTATGTCAGATATGAGGATGAGGAAAAGGATGGGAGTGAGTACTGTGCCTTGTGGAACAGAGCTTTTCACTGTAGCCACCTCCGACTTTACTCTGTTTACTATTACTCTGTTCTATTTGTTAGGAAGTTATAGATCCATCCACCAACTTTTCCTGTTATTCCTTTATCAAGCATTTTGTGTGCTATTACATCATGATTGAACTTGCCGAAGGCTTTCGCAAGACTGTGTATACATCTGCATTTTGTTCGTCCTCCAAAGCATCCAAGACCATGTTACTGTGGTCCAGTAGTTGGGACACGCAGGAGCGACCTACTCTACACCCATGCTGCCTTGGTTTGTGCAACTGATGGGTATTTAGATGGGTGATGATCTTGCTTCTTAGAATCTTTTTAAAGGTTTTGATGTATATTAATGTTGGTAAAGTTACTGACAATATGTCAGGTAAGAGGACACAAATGCAACTACAGTGGAACCCCGAGTTTCGGCCACCCCGAGTATCAGCCGCTTCGAGTTTCGGTCGCTTTCTTCAGCCAAATTTTGTCCCGAGTTTTGTGCATTGTTCCGTGTTTCGGCCGGCATACCAAACCTGTCTGCCTGCCCCTGCTTGCGCACCTCCCCGCGTAGGCGTCGTGAGCAAGTCTAGCTTTGTTTATCCTTGAGTGAACATTACCCTGTGCGCTCATCCAAACATTTCACAATAAATTCATTGTGTTTAGTGCTTCTTCATTAACCCTTTGGGGGTCGACAGGCCTTCTCGAAAACATGTTCTCAGGGTCGAAAAAGTTTTGGAAAAAAAAAAAATATTTTTTTCTTATGAAATGATAGAGAATCTTTTTCCGATCATAACGACACCAAAAGTATGAAATTTGAATGAAAACTTACGGAATTATGCTCTCGCGAAATTATCGGTCTTGAAGATGTTTATGCATCGGCGATTTTGCCCACTTTGAGCCCTATTTTTGGCCAATTCCAATGTTCCAGTCCACTAAAATCATAGCTATTTCACTAGAACTCCATTTCTTCTATCGATTGAGTACAAGAAACTGCCTATTTACCAATTTCAACTACCCAAAATAGTGGTCAGAAAATGGCAATTTGACCAATTTCACACAAATTTCAAACGATGCCAATTTCAAAATAGGGTCCAGAATAAACAAGGCAGACATTCCTGGCACTAAAATAACATCTTCTCTGTTCATTAGTCATGTCTCCAGGCCCCTCTTACATTACTTTTGCTTTCCATTTTGAATTTTTATTCTCACAAAAAATAGAAGATTTACTGTTATGTATACAACTGCATCATTGTAAAAATGGTATAAATAATATCAGCGCACTTGTGCAAGAATAATAGACTCGCCAGTTGATGTGTATTGGACGCATGGTGTGATTTGTTTACTCTTGAACATCGGCTAAAATCGAACATTTTTGTTACTTTGAGCTCAATTTTAAGGTACTTGTCATTGTCAAACTAATCAAAATCATCTCTATTTCTGTTATATATCTTCCATTCTATCAAATGAGACCAAGAAAACGAGAATACATCAATAAATACCATACGAAAATAGACTGTAAATTCGCTGTTTTGAACAAAAAAAACGCTCATTTTTTTTTCTTCTCATTATGCAGTGTGTGCTGCAGGAATTTTTTATACTGTGCACACTGACCACACAGACCCATTCTTTCATACAAGTGAAGAAGGAGATAGTAGAAAAATACGAGAGTGGCGTACATGTGGGGAGCTTGCCAGGATGTACGGCAAAAACAAATCAACTATCACTTCTATCCTGGCGAAGAGAAAAGAACTCAATGAAGCTGATGTTGCGAAAGGTGTTGACATGTTAACCAAAAATAGACCACAAACAGTCGAAGAGGTTGAGAAGTTGTTGATGGTGTGGATCAACAATAAACAGATAGCGGGTGATAGTGTTTCGGAGTCGATCACTTGTGAAAAGGCAAGGCAGTTGCACGCAGATCTTGTCAAGAAAATGCCTGGAACCAGTGTTGATTTTAGTGATTTTAAGGCCAGCAGAGGCTGGTTTGACAGATTTAAGAAGCATAGTGGCATACACAGTGTTGTAAGGCATGGTGAGGCAGCCAGTTCAGACAAACGGGCCGCTGAAAAAGAATTTAACCCTTTCGGGGTTATGGTCGTACAAGTACGTTTTACGCACTGTGGTTATTGACGTACTAGTACGCCTAAATTCTAGCGCCCTCAAATCAAGCAGAAACAGGCTGTTAGGCCTAGATGTGATAGAATGGGTCTGTGCGGTCAGTGTGCGCAGTATAAAAAAAATCCTGCATCACACAGTGCATAATTAGGAAAAAAAACTCTGACCGTGTTTTTGGTATAAAACAGCGACTTTGCAGTCTATTTTCGTATGGTATTTATGCTTGTATTCTCGTTTTCTTAGTCTCATTGTATAGAATAGATGATATATTACAGAAATAGAGATAATTTTGACTGGTTTCACGATGACAAGTACCTTGAAACTGAGCGCAAATTTGCGAAAATGTTCGATTTTGGCCGATGTTCAAGAGTAAACAAATCACACCATGCGTCCAATACACATCAACTGGAGAGTCTAATATTCTTGCACAAGTGCACTGATATTATTTATACCATTTTTACAATGATGCAGTTGTATACATAACAGTAAATCTTCTATTTTTTTGTGAGAATAAAAATTGAAAATGGAAAGCAAAAGTAATGTAAGAGGGGCCTGGAGACGTGACTATTGAACAGAGAAGATGTTATTTTAGTGCCAGGAATGTCTGCCTTGTTTATTATGGACCCTATTTTGAAATTGGCATCGTTTGAAATTTGTGTGAAATTGGCCAAATTGCCATTTTCTGACCACTATTTTGGGTAGTTCAAATTGGTAAATAGACGGTTTCTTGTACTCAATCGATAGAAAAAATGGAGTTCTAGCGAAATAGCTATAATCTTAATAGACTGAAACATTGGAATTTGCCGAAAATATGGCTCAAAGTGGGCGAAATCGCAGATGTGTAAA